>CM077174.1:40721406-40777712 GCA_039654105.1 Coreius guichenoti | reverse complement strand
AGAGATAGGACAGGGTCTAACTATTATTGTGTGAAAACTGAATGGAGATTATCCAACTATCATAAGATTTGTGAGTAATTTACAGCACAAGAGAACTCGGTCAGATGAAGGCTTATTAATTGTTCGAAAAGAAACGTTTATTACATACAATATATATGATATATTATATGCACACATATATACATATATGCGTGTGTTTGTGTGTACATATGTGTGTGTAGTATACAGTATGTGTGTGCGCGTATGTATGTGTGTGTATGTATATATATATATATATATATATATATATATATATATATATATATATATATATATATATATATATATATGTATGTGTGTGTGTGTGTGTGTATAGATACACATATACTCTGAAGAAGAGGGAAAGAGAAAGACAGCTATAAAAGATGCAGGGAGAGAAACAGAAGAGAAAGACAGATATAGACAGAGAGAGAGAGTATCTGATTCAAGCTCATCATGTTATGCTTTATGAATCATGATTGTTACTCAACATGAACTAAAAACAGACAGAGATAGAAATAAACACTCATCAACAGCTCAAGAGTCATCATACATACATGACTGACAGCTCAGCTCCATACAGCAGAGCATTACTGATAACCACAATCACAGCCTCTCAGATAACAGGAAAACAGAAGAGAGAAAGAGAACAAGACTTACCAAAGTTTGCTCATACTGCAGCGCGCGCTGGTCTGTTCCGTCCACAGCCATGACTGCAGCTCTCTCACACACACACTCACACACTTACAAACACTCACACACACGGAGGAGAGATCAAAAACAAGAGATCTCGCTCCACACACATTCAAAACCACATAAACGCGAGCGTGGAAATGCGACGAGCTGCGCGTCGGTGCGTCAGCGCGGCTCTGCGTGACACACTTCTGTGTGTTTTATGTGTGAAAGAAGTTTGTGTTCAGCTGAACGCGAGGCGGGGCTTACAGACAGAAGCTCCGCCCACTGCGCGCGCGACCTGCGCCTACAAACATTCTGAGCTCCCTTCGTGACAGACACGGTCCGAGCATAACACTAGGCTTTATTGAAAATAGAACAGAATAACAAATGATTTAAGTTACACTTTTTGTTTCAAAAGCAAATTTTAGCTTTAGGAAAATAAAATGTAACCAAAAAAATTACTTTTGAGACAATTAAAGGGTTAGTTCACCCAAAAATGAAAGTTCTGTCATCAATTACTCGCCCTCATGTCGTTCCAAACCCGTAAGGCTTGTTCATTTTCGAAACACAAATGAAGATATGAAATAAAATCTGAGAGAATTATGTGCCTCCATTGGCAGACCACGCAACTACCTCTTTGTTGCTTCAAAAAAATTCATAAAAATATTCAGTCCGATTTTTTTTGAAGAGATTCGATATGATGAATAGATTTAATTTAGGCTTTTATTCCCATATAAACATGAATCAACGTGTTACGCAGCACGTTTGAGCTTCTGCAAGAACCAATGAGGTTCATTCTCGTGTTACGCGGCACGTTTGAGCTTCAGCGAGAACCAATGAGGTTCATTCTCGTGTTACGCGGCACGTTTGAACTTCAGCGAGAACCAATGAGGTTCATTCTCATGTTACGCTGCACGTTTGAGCTTCAGCGAGAACCAATGAGGTTCATTCTCGTGTTATGCAGCACGTTTGAGCTTCTGCGAGAAACAATGAGGTTCATTCTTGCTTCTGCAAGAACCAGTGAGGTTCATTCTTGTGTTATGCAGCACGTTTGAGCTTCAGCGAGAACCAATGAGGTTCATTCTTGTTACGCAGCACGTTTGAGCTTCTGCAAGAACCAATAAGGTTCATTCTTGTTACGCAGCACGTTTGAGCTTCTGCAAGAACCAATGAGGTTCATTCTTGTTACAACACGCTTCTGCAAGAACCAATGAGGTTCATTCTTGTGTTATGCAGCACGTTTGAGCTTCAGCAAGAACCAATGAGGTTCATTCTCGTGTTATGCGGCACGTTTGAGCTTCAGCGAGAACCAATGAGGTTCATTCTTGTTACGCAGCACGTTTGAGCTTCTGCAAGAACCAATAAGGTTCATTCTTGTTACGCAGCACGTTTGAGCTTCAGCAAGAACCAATGAGGTTCATTCTCGTGTTACGCAGCACGTTTGAGCTTCAGCAAGAACCAAAGAGGTTCGTTCTCGTGTTACGCAGCACGTTTGAGCTTCTGCAAGAACCAATGAGGTTCATTCTCGTGTTACGCAGCACGTTTGAGCTTCAGCAAGAACCAAAGAGGTTCATTCTCGTGTTACGCAGCACATTTGAGCTTCAGCAAGAACCAAAGAGGTTCATTCTCGTGTTACGCAGCACGTTTGAGCTTCTGCAAGAACCAATGAGGTTCATTCTCGTGTTACGCAGCACGTTTGAGCTTCAGCAAGAACCAAAGAGGTTCATTCTCGTGTTACGCAGCACGTTTGAGCTTCAGCAAGAACCAATGAGGTTCATTCTCGTGTTACGCAGCACGTTTGAGCTTCAGCAAGAACCAAAGAGGTTCATTCTCGTGTTACGCAGCACGTTTGAGCTTCAGCAAGAACCAATGAGGTTCATTCTCGTGTTACGCAGCACGTTTGAGCTTCAGCAAGAACCAATGAGGTTCATTCTCGTGTTACGCGGCACGTTTGAGCTTCTGCAAGAACCAATGAGGTTCATTCTTGTTACGCAGCACGTTTGAGCTTCTGCAAGAACCAATAAGGTTCATTCTTGTTACGCAGCACGTTTGAGCTTCTGCAAGAACCAATGAGGTTCATTCTTGTTACGCAGCACGTTTGAGCTTCTGCAAGAACCAATGATGTTCATTCTTGTGTTACGCAGCACGTTTGAGCTTCTGCAAGAACCAATGAGGTTCATTCTTGTGTTACGCAGCACGTTTGAGCTTCCGCAAGAACCAATGAGGTTCATTCTCGTGTTACGCGGCACGTTTGAGCTTCCGCAAGAACCAATGAGGTTCATTCTCGTGTTACGCGGCACGTTTGAGCTTCCGCAAGAACCAATGAGGTTCATTCTCGTGTTACGCGGCACGTTTGAGATTCAGCGAGAGCCAATGAGGTTCATTCTCGTGTTACGCGGCACGTTTGAGCTTCAGCGAGAACCAATGAGGTACATTCTTGTTACGTAGCACGTTTGAGCTTCAGCGAGAACCAATGAGGTTCATTCTTGTTACGCAGCACGTTTGAGCTTCCGCAAGAACCAATGAGGTTCATTCTCGTGTTACGCGGCACGTTTGAGCTTCCGCAAGAACCAATGAGGTTCATTCTCGTGTTACGCGGCACGTTTGAGCTTCCGCAAGAACCAATGAGGTTCATTCTCGTGTTACGCGGCACGTTTGAGATTCAGCGAGAGCCAATGAGGTTCATTCTCGTGTTACGCGGCACGTTTGAGCTTCAGCGAGAACCAATGAGGTACATTCTTGTTACGTAGCACGTTTGAGCTTCAGCGAGAACCAATGAGGTTCATTCTTGTTACGCAGCACGTTTGAGCTTCAGCAAGAACCAATGAGGTTCATTCTCGTGTTATGCAGCACGTTTGAGCTTCAGCGAGAACCAATGAGGTTCATTCTTGTTACGCAGCACGTTTGAGCTTCAGCAAGAACCAATGAGGTTCATTCTCGTGTTATGCAGCACGTTTGAGCTTCAGCGAGAACCAATGAGGTTTATTCTCGTGTTACGCAGCACGTTTGAGCTTCTGCAAGAATCAATGAGGTTCATTCTTGTGTTACGCAGCACATTTGAGCTTCTGCAAGAACCAATGAGGTTCATTCTTGTTACGCAGCACGTTTGAGCTTCAGCAAGAACCAATGAGGTTCATTCTCGTGTTACGCAGCACGTTTGAGCTTCAGCAAGAACCAATGAGGTTCATTCTTGTTACGCAGCACGTTTGAGCTTCTGCAAGAACCAATGAGGTTCATTCTTGTTACGCAGCACGTTTGAGCTTCTGCAAGAACCAATGAGGTTCATTCTCATGTTATGTAGCACGTTTGAGCTTCTGCAAGAACCAATGAGCTTCATTCTCGTGTTACGCAACACGTTTGAGCTTCAGCTAGAACCAATGAGGTTCATTCTAGTGTTACGCAGCACGTTTGAGCTTCGGCGAGAACCAATGAGGTTCATTCTCGTGTTACGCAGCACGTTTGAGCTTCAGAGAGAACCAAAGAGGTTCATTCTCGTGTTACGCAGCACGTTTGAGCTTCAGCAAGAACCAAAGAGGTTCATTCTCGTGTTACGCAGCACGTTTGAGCTTCAGCAAGAACCAATGAGGTTCATTCTCGTGTTACGCAGCACGTTTGAGCTTCAGCAAGAACCAAAGAGGTTCATTCTCGTGTTACGCAGCACGTTTGAGCTTCAGCAAGAACCAATGAGGTTCATTCTCGTGTTACGCAGCACGTTTGAGCTTCTGCAAGAACCAATGAGGTACATTCTTGTTACGCAGCACGTTTGAGCTTCTGCAAGAACCAATGAGGTACATTCTTGTTACGTAGCACGTTTGAGCTTCTGCAAGAACCAATGAGGTTCATTCTCGTGTTACGCAGCACGTTTGAGCTTCTGCAAGAACCAATGAGGTTCATTCTCGTGTTACGCAGCACGTTTGAGCTTCAGCAAGAACCAATGAGGTTCATTCTCGTGTTACGCGGCACGTTTGAGCTTCAGCAAGAACCAATGAGGTTCATTCTCGTGTTACGCGGGACGTTTGAGCTTCAGCAAGAACCAATGAGGTACATTCTTGTTACATAGCACGTTTGAGCTTCAGCAGGAACCAATGAGGTTCATTCTTGTTACGCAGCACGTTTGAGCTTCTGCAAGAACCAAAGAGGTTCATTCTCGTGTTACGCAGCACGTTTGAGCTTCTGCAAGAACCAATGAGGTTCATTCTCGTGTTACGCAGCAGGTTTGAGCTTCAGCAAGAACCAAAGAGGTTCATTCTCGTGTTACGCAGCACGTTTGAGCTTCTGCAAGAACCAATGAGGTTCATTCTCGTGTTACGCAGCACGTTTGAGCTTCAGCAAGAACCAATGAGGTTCATTCTCGTGTTACGCAGCACGTTTGAGCTTCTGCAAGAACCAATGAGGTTCATTCTCGTGTTACGCAGCACGTTTGAGCTTCTGCAAGAACCAATGAGGTTCATTCTTGTTACGCAGCACGTTTGAGCTTCTGCAAGAACCAATGAGGTTCATTCTCGTGTTACGCAGCACGTTTGAGCTTCTGCAAGAACCAATGAGGTTCATTCTCGTGTTACGCAGCACGTTTGAGCTTCTGCAAGAACCAATGAGGTTCATTCTAGTGTTACGCAGCACGTTTGAGCTTCTGCAAGAACCAATGAGGTTCATTCTAGTGTTACGCAGCACATTTGAGCTTCTGCAAGAACCAATGAGGTTCATTCTTGTTACGCAGCACGTTTGAGCTTCTGCAAGAACCAATGAGGTTCATTCTCGTGTTATGCAGTACGTTTGAGCTTCAGCGAGAACCAATGAGGTTTATTCTCGTGTTACGCAGCACGTTTGAGCTTCCGCAAGAACCAATGAGGTTCATTCTCGTGTTACGCGGCACGTTTGAGCTTCCGCAAGAACCAATGAGGTTCATTCTCGTGTTACGCGGCACGTTTGAGCTTCCGCAAGAACCAATGAGGTTCATTCTCGTGTTACGCGGCACGTTTGAGATTCAGCGAGAGCCAGTGAGGTTCATTCTCGTGTTACGCGGCACGTTTGAGCTTCAGCGAGAACCAATGAGGTACATTCTTGTTACGTAGCACGTTTGAGCTTCAGCGAGAACCAATGAGGTTCATTCTTGTTACGCAGCACGTTTGAGCTTCCGCAAGAACCAATGAGGTTCATTCTCGTGTTACGCGGCACGTTTGAGTTTCCGCAAGAACCAATGAGGTTCATTCTCGTGTTACGCGGCACGTTTGAGCTTCCGCAAGAACCAATGAGGTTCATTCTCGTGTTACGCGGCACGTTTGAGATTCAGCGAGAGCCAATGAGGTTCATTCTCGTGTTACGCGGCACGTTTGAGCTTCAGCGAGAACCAATGAGGTACATTCTTGTTACGTAGCACGTTTGAGCTTCAGCGAGAACCAATGAGGTTCATTCTTGTTACGCAGCACGTTTGAGCTTCAGCAAGAACCAATGAGGTTCATTCTCGTGTTATGCAGCACGTTTGAGCTTCAGCGAGAACCAATGAGGTTCATTCTTGTTACGCAGCACGTTTGAGCTTCAGCAAGAACCAATGAGGTTCATTCTCGTGTTATGCAGCACGTTTGAGCTTCAGCGAGAACCAATGAGGTTTATTCTCGTGTTACGCAGCACGTTTGAGCTTCTGCAAGAATCAATGAGGTTCATTCTTGTGTTACGCAGCACATTTGAGCTTCTGCAAGAACCAATGAGGTTCATTCTTGTTACGCAGCACGTTTGAGCTTCAGCAAGAACCAATGAGGTTCATTCTCGTGTTACGCAGCACGTTTGAGCTTCAGCAAGAACCAATGAGGTTCATTCTTGTTACGCAGCACGTTTGAGCTTCTGCAAGAACCAATGAGGTTCATTCTTGTTACGCAGCACGTTTGAGCTTCTGCAAGAACCAATGAGGTTCATTCTCATGTTATGTAGCACGTTTGAGCTTCTGCAAGAACCAATGAGCTTCATTCTCGTGTTACGCAACACGTTTGAGCTTCAGCTAGAACCAATGAGGTTCATTCTAGTGTTACGCAGCACGTTTGAGCTTCGGCGAGAACCAATGAGGTTCATTCTCGTGTTACGCAGCACGTTTGAGCTTCAGAGAGAACCAAAGAGGTTCATTCTCGTGTTACGCAGCACGTTTGAGCTTCAGCAAGAACCAAAGAGGTTCATTCTCGTGTTACGCAGCACGTTTGAGCTTCAGCAAGAACCAATGAGGTTCATTCTCGTGTTACGCAGCACGTTTGAGCTTCAGCAAGAACCAAAGAGGTTCATTCTCGTGTTACGCAGCACGTTTGAGCTTCAGCAAGAACCAATGAGGTTCATTCTCGTGTTACGCAGCACGTTTGAGCTTCTGAAAGAACCAATGAGGTTCATTCTCGTGTTACGCAGCACGTTTGAGCTTCAGCAAGAACCAAAGAGGTTCATTCTCGTGTTACGCAGCACGTTTGAGCTTCAGCAAGAACCAATGAGGTTCATTCTCGTGTTACGCAGCACGTTTGAGCTTCAGCAAGAACCAATGAGGTTCATTCTCGTGTTACGCAGCACGTTTGAGCTTCAGCAAGAACCAATGAGGTTCATTCTCGTGTTACGCGGCACGTTTGAGCTTCAGCAAGAACCAATGAGGTTCATTCTCGTGTTACGCGGGACGTTTGAGCTTCAGCAAGAACCAATGAGGTACATTCTTGTTACATAGCACGTTTGAGCTTCAGCAGGAACCAATGAGGTTCATTCTTGTTACGCAGCACGTTTGAGCTTCTGCAAGAACCAAAGAGGTTCATTCTCGTGTTACGCAGCACGTTTGAGCTTCTGCAAGAACCAATGAGGTTCATTCTCGTGTTACGCAGCAGGTTTGAGCTTCAGCAAGAACCAAAGAGGTTCATTCTCGTGTTACGCAGCACGTTTGAGCTTCTGCAAGAACCAATGAGGTTCATTCTCGTGTTACGCAGCACGTTTGAGCTTCAGCAAGAACCAATGAGGTTCATTCTCGTGTTACGCAGCACGTTTGAGCTTCTGCAAGAACCAATGAGGTTCATTCTTGCTTCTGCAAGAACCAGTGAGGTTCATTCTTGTGTTATGCAGCACGTTTGAGCTTCAGCGAGAACCAATGAGGTTCATTCTTGTTACGCAGCACGTTTGAGCTTCTGCAAGAACCAATAAGGTTCATTCTTGTTACGCAGCACGTTTGAGCTTCTGCAAGAACCAATGAGGTTCATTCTTGTTACAACACGCTTCTGCAAGAACCAATGAGGTTCATTCTTGTGTTATGCAGCACGTTTGAGCTTCAGCAAGAACCAATGAGGTTCATTCTCGTGTTATGCGGCACGTTTGAGCTTCAGCGAGAACCAATGAGGTTCATTCTTGTTACGCAGCACGTTTGAGCTTCTGCAAGAACCAATAAGGTTCATTCTTGTTACGCAGCACGTTTGAGCTTCAGCAAGAACCAATGAGGTTCATTCTCGTGTTACGCAGCACGTTTGAGCTTCAGCAAGAACCAAAGAGGTTCATTCTCGTGTTACGCAGCACGTTTGAGCTTCTGCAAGAACCAATGAGGTTCATTCTCGTGTTACGCAGCACGTTTGAGCTTCAGCAAGAACCAAAGAGGTTCATTCTCGTGTTACGCAGCACATTTGAGCTTCAGCAAGAACCAAAGAGGTTCATTCTCGTGTTACGCAGCACGTTTGAGCTTCTGCAAGAACCAATGAGGTTCATTCTCGTGTTACGCAGCACGTTTGAGCTTCAGCAAGAACCAAAGAGGTTCATTCTCGTGTTACGCAGCACGTTTGAGCTTCAGCAAGAACCAATGAGGTTCATTCTCGTGTTACGCAGCACGTTTGAGCTTCAGCAAGAACCAAAGAGGTTCATTCTCGTGTTACGCAGCACGTTTGAGCTTCAGCAAGAACCAATGAGGTTCATTCTCGTGTTACGCAGCACGTTTGAGCTTCAGCAAGAACCAATGAGGTTCATTCTCGTGTTACGCGGCACGTTTGAGCTTCTGCAAGAACCAATGAGGTTCATTCTTGTTACGCAGCACGTTTGAGCTTCTGCAAGAACCAATAAGGTTCATTCTTGTTACGCAGCACGTTTGAGCTTCTGCAAGAACCAATGAGGTTCATTCTTGTTACGCAGCACGTTTGAGCTTCTGCAAGAACCAATGATGTTCATTCTTGTGTTACGCAGCACGTTTGAGCTTCTGCAAGAACCAATGAGGTTCATTCTTGTGTTACGCAGCACGTTTGAGCTTCCGCAAGAACCAATGAGGTTCATTCTCGTGTTACGCGGCACGTTTGAGCTTCCGCAAGAACCAATGAGGTTCATTCTCGTGTTACGCGGCACGTTTGAGCTTCCGCAAGAACCAATGAGGTTCATTCTCGTGTTACGCGGCACGTTTGAGATTCAGCGAGAGCCAATGAGGTTCATTCTCGTGTTACGCGGCACGTTTGAGCTTCAGCGAGAACCAATGAGGTACATTCTTGTTACGTAGCACGTTTGAGCTTCAGCGAGAACCAATGAGGTTCATTCTTGTTACGCAGCACGTTTGAGCTTCCGCAAGAACCAATGAGGTTCATTCTCGTGTTACGCGGCACGTTTGAGCTTCCGCAAGAACCAATGAGGTTCATTCTCGTGTTACGCGGCACGTTTGAGCTTCCGCAAGAACCAATGAGGTTCATTCTCGTGTTACGCGGCACGTTTGAGATTCAGCGAGAGCCAATGAGGTTCATTCTCGTGTTACGCGGCACGTTTGAGCTTCAGCGAGAACCAATGAGGTACATTCTTGTTACGTAGCACGTTTGAGCTTCAGCGAGAACCAATGAGGTTCATTCTTGTTACGCAGCACGTTTGAGCTTCAGCAAGAACCAATGAGGTTCATTCTCGTGTTATGCAGCACGTTTGAGCTTCAGCGAGAACCAATGAGGTTCATTCTTGTTACGCAGCACGTTTGAGCTTCAGCAAGAACCAATGAGGTTCATTCTCGTGTTATGCAGCACGTTTGAGCTTCAGCGAGAACCAATGAGGTTTATTCTCGTGTTACGCAGCACGTTTGAGCTTCTGCAAGAATCAATGAGGTTCATTCTTGTGTTACGCAGCACATTTGAGCTTCTGCAAGAACCAATGAGGTTCATTCTTGTTACGCAGCACGTTTGAGCTTCAGCAAGAACCAATGAGGTTCATTCTCGTGTTACGCAGCACGTTTGAGCTTCAGCAAGAACCAATGAGGTTCATTCTTGTTACGCAGCACGTTTGAGCTTCTGCAAGAACCAATGAGGTTCATTCTTGTTACGCAGCACGTTTGAGCTTCTGCAAGAACCAATGAGGTTCATTCTCATGTTATGTAGCACGTTTGAGCTTCTGCAAGAACCAATGAGCTTCATTCTCGTGTTACGCAACACGTTTGAGCTTCAGCTAGAACCAATGAGGTTCATTCTAGTGTTACGCAGCACGTTTGAGCTTCGGCGAGAACCAATGAGGTTCATTCTCGTGTTACGCAGCACGTTTGAGCTTCAGAGAGAACCAAAGAGGTTCATTCTCGTGTTACGCAGCACGTTTGAGCTTCAGCAAGAACCAAAGAGGTTCATTCTCGTGTTACGCAGCACGTTTGAGCTTCAGCAAGAACCAATGAGGTTCATTCTCGTGTTACGCAGCACGTTTGAGCTTCAGCAAGAACCAAAGAGGTTCATTCTCGTGTTACGCAGCACGTTTGAGCTTCAGCAAGAACCAATGAGGTTCATTCTCGTGTTACGCAGCACGTTTGAGCTTCTGAAAGAACCAATGAGGTTCATTCTCGTGTTACGCAGCACGTTTGAGCTTCAGCAAGAACCAAAGAGGTTCATTCTCGTGTTACGCAGCACGTTTGAGCTTCAGCAAGAACCAATGAGGTTCATTCTCGTGTTACGCAGCACGTTTGAGCTTCAGCAAGAACCAATGAGGTTCATTCTCGTGTTACGCAGCACGTTTGAGCTTCAGCAAGAACCAAAGAGGTTCATTCTCGTGTTACGCAGCACGTTTGAGCTTCAGCAAGAACCAATGAGGTTCATTCTCGTGTTACGCAGCACGTTTGAGCTTCTGCAAGAACCAATGAGGTACATTCTTGTTACGCAGCACGTTTGAGCTTCTGCAAGAACCAATGAGGTACATTCTTGTTACGTAGCACGTTTGAGCTTCTGCAAGAACCAATGAGGTTCATTCTCGTGTTACGCAGCACGTTTGAGCTTCTGCAAGAACCAATGAGGTTCATTCTCGTGTTACGCAGCACGTTTGAGCTTCAGCAAGAACCAATGAGGTTCATTCTCGTGTTACGCGGGACGTTTGAGCTTCAGCAAGAACCAATGAGGTACATTCTTGTTACATAGCACGTTTGAGCTTCAGCAGGAACCAATGAGGTTCATTCTTGTTACGCAGCACGTTTGAGCTTCTGCAAGAACCAAAGAGGTTCATTCTCGTGTTACGCAGCACGTTTGAGCTTCTGCAAGAACCAATGAGGTTCATTCTCGTGTTACGCAGCAGGTTTGAGCTTCAGCAAGAACCAAAGAGGTTCATTCTCGTGTTACGCAGCACGTTTGAGCTTCTGCAAGAACCAATGAGGTTCATTCTCGTGTTACGCAGCACGTTTGAGCTTCAGCAAGAACCAATGAGGTTCATTCTCGTGTTACGCAGCACGTTTGAGCTTCTGCAAGAACCAATGAGGTTCATTCTCGTGTTACGCAGCACGTTTGAGCTTCTGCAAGAACCAATGAGGTTCATTCTTGTTACGCAGCACGTTTGAGCTTCTGCAAGAACCAATGAGGTTCATTCTTGTTACGCAGCACGTTTGAGCTTCTGCAAGAACCAATGAGGTTCATTCTCGTGTTACGCAGCACGTTTGAGCTTCTGCAAGAACCAATGAGGTTCATTCTCGTGTTACGCAGCACGTTTGAGCTTCTGCAAGAACCAATGAGGTTCATTCTAGTGTTACGCAGCACGTTTGAGCTTCTGCAAGAACCAATGAGGTTCATTCTAGTGTTACGCAGCACATTTGAGCTTCTGCAAGAACCAATGAGGTTCATTCTTGTTACGCAGCACGTTTGAGCTTCTGCAAGAACCAATGAGGTTCATTCTCGTGTTATGCAGCACGTTTGAGCTTCAGCGAGAACCAATGAGGTTTATTCTCGTGTTACGCAGCACGTTTGAGCTTCCGCAAGAACCAATGAGGTTCATTCTCGTGTTACGCGGCACGTTTGAGCTTCCGCAAGAACCAATGAGGTTCATTCTCGTGTTACGCGGCACGTTTGAGCTTCCGCAAGAACCAATGAGGTTCATTCTCGTGTTACGCGGCACGTTTGAGATTCAGCGAGAGCCAATGAGGTTCATTCTCGTGTTACGCGGCACGTTTGAGCTTCAGCGAGAACCAATGAGGTACATTCTTGTTACGTAGCACGTTTGAGCTTCAGCGAGAACCAATGAGGTTCATTCTTGTTACGCAGCACGTTTGAGCTTCCGCAAGAACCAATGAGGTTCATTCTCGTGTTACGCGGCACGTTTGAGATTCAGCGAGAGCCAATGAGGTTCATTCTCGTGTTACGCGGCACGTTTGAGCTTCAGCGAGAACCAATGAGGTACATTCTTGTTACGTAGCACGTTTGAGCTTCAGCGAGAACCAATGAGGTTCATTCTTGTTACGCAGCACGTTTGAGCTTCCGCAAGAACCAATGAGGTTCATTCTCGTGTTACGCGGCACGTTTGAGTTTCCGCAAGAACCAATGAGGTTCATTCTAGTGTTACGCAGCACATTTGAGCTTCTGCAAGAACCAATGAGGTTCATTCTTGTTACGCAGCACGTTTGAGCTTCTGCAAGAACCAATGAGGTTCATTCTCGTGTTATGCAGCACGTTTGAGATTCAGCGAGAACCAATGAGGTTTATTCTCGTGTTACGCAGCACGTTTGAGCTTCAGCAAGAACCAATGAGGTTCATTCTCGTGTTACGCAGCACGTTTGAGCTTCAGCAAGAACCAAAGAGGTTCATTCTCGTGTTACGCAGCACGTTTGAGCTTCAGCAAGAACCAATGAGGTTCATTCTCGTGTTACGCAGCACGTTTGAGCTTCTGAAAGAACCAATGAGGTTCATTCTCGTGTTACGCAGCACGTTTGAGCTTCAGCAAGAACCAAAGAGGTTCATTCTCGTGTTACGCAGCACGTTTGAGCTTCAGCAAGAACCAATGAGGTTCATTCTCGTGTTACGCAGCACGTTTGAGCTTCAGCAAGAACCAATGAGGTTCATTCTCGTGTTACGCAGCACGTTTGAGCTTCAGCAAGAACCAATGAGGTTCATTCTCGTGTTACGCGGCACGTTTGAGCTTCAGCAAGAACCAATGAGGTTCATTCTCGTGTTACGTGGGACGTTTGAGCTTCAGCAAGAACCAATGAGGTACATTCTTGTTACATAGCACGTTTGAGCTTCAGCAGGAACCAATGAGGTTCATTCTTGTTACGCAGCACGTTTGAGCTTCTGCAAGAACCAAAGAGGTTCATTCTCGTGTTACGCAGCACGTTTGAGCTTCTGCAAGAACCAATGAGGTTCATTCTCGTGTTACGCAGCAGGTTTGAGCTTCAGCAAGAACCAAAGAGGTTCATTCTCGTGTTACGCAGCACGTTTGAGCTTCTGCAAGAACCAATGAGGTTCATTCTCGTGTTACGCAGCACGTTTGAGCTTCAGCAAGAACCAATGAGGTTCATTCTCGTGTTACGCAGCACGTTTGAGCTTCTGCAAGAACCAATGAGGTTCATTCTCGTGTTACGCAGCACGTTTGAGCTTCTGCAAGAACCAATGAGGTTCATTCTTGTTACGCAGCACGTTTGAGCTTCTGCAAGAACCAATGAGGTTCATTCTCGTGTTACGCAGCACGTTTGAGCTTCTGCAAGAACCAATGAGGTTCATTCTCGTGTTACGCAGCACGTTTGAGCTTCTGCAAGAACCAATGAGGTTCATTCTAGTGTTACGCAGCACGTTTGAGCTTCTGCAAGAACCAATGAGGTTCATTCTAGTGTTACGCAGCACATTTGAGCTTCTGCAAGAACCAATGAGGTTCATTCTTGTTACGCAGCACGTTTGAGCTTCTGCAAGAACCAATGAGGTTCATTCTCGTGTTATGCAGCACGTTTGAGCTTCAGCGAGAACCAATGAGGTTTATTCTCGTGTTACGCAGCACGTTTGAGCTTCTGCAAGAATCAATGAGGTTCATTCTTGTGTTACGCAGCACATTTGAGCTTCTGCAAGAACCAATGAGGTTCATTCTTGTTACGCAGCACGTTTGAGCTTCAGCAAGAACCAATGAGGTTCATTCTCGTGTTACGCAGCACGTTTGAGCTTCAGCAAGAACCAATGAGGTTCATTCTTGTTACGCAGCACGTTTGAGCTTCTGCAAGAACCAATGAGGTTCATTCTTGTTACGCAGCACGTTTGAGCTTCTGTAAGAACCAATGAGGTTCATTCTCATGTTATGTAGCACGTTTGAGCTTCTGCAAGAACCAATGAGGTTCATTCTCGTGTTACGCAACACGTTTGAGCTTCAGCTAGAACCAATGAGGTTCATTCTCGTGTTACGCAGCACGTTTGAGCTTCAGCAAGAACCAATGAGGTTCATTCTCGTGTTACGCAGCACGTTTGAGCTTCAGCAAGAACCAAAGAGGTTCATTCTCGTGTTACGCAGCACGTTTGAGCTTCAGCAAGAACCAATGAGGTTCATTCTCGTGTTACGCAGCACGTTTGAGCTTCTGCAAGAACCAATGAGGTTCATTCTCGTGTTACGCAGCACGTTTGAGCTTCAGCAAGAACCAATGAGGTTCATTCTCGTGTTACGCAGCACGTTTGAGCTTCAGCAAGAACCAATGAGGTTCATTCTCGTGTTACGCAGCACGTTTGAGCTTCAGCAAGAACCAAAGAGGTTCATTCTCGTGTTACGCAGCACGTTTGAGCTTCAGCAAGAACCAATGAGGTTCATTCTCGTGTTACGCAGCACGTTTGAGCTTCAGCAAGAACCAATGAGGTACATTCTTGTTACGCAGCACGTTTGAGCTTCTGCAAGAACCAATGAGGTACATTCTTGTTACGTAGCACGTTTGAGCTTCTGCAAGAACCAATGAGGTACATTCTTGTTACGTAGCACGTTTGAGCTTCTGCAAGAACCAATGAGGTACATTCTTGCTACGTAGCACGTTTGAGCTTCAGCAAGAACCAATGAGGTACATTCTTGTTACGCGGCACGTTTGAGCTTCTGCAAGAACCAATGAGGTACATTCTTGTTACGCAGCACGTTTGAGCTTCTGCAAGAACCAATGAGGTACATTCTTGTTACGTAGCACGTTTGAGCTTCTGCAAGAACCAATGAGGTTCATTCTCGTGTTACGCAGCACGTTTGAGCTTCTGCAAGAACCAATGAGGTTCATTCTCGTGTTACGCGGGACGTTTGAGCTTCAGCAAGAACCAATGAGGTACATTCTTGTTACGTAGCACGTTTGAGCTTCAGCAGGAACCAATGAGGTTCATTCTTGTTACGCAGCACGTTTGAGCTTCTGCAAGAACCAGTGAGGTTCATTCTCGTGTTTACGCAGCAGGTTTGAGCTTCAGCAAGAACCAATGAGGTTCATTCTCGTGTTACGCAGCACGTTTGAGCTTCAGCAAGAACCAATGAGGTTCATTCTCGTGTTACGCAGCACGTTTGAGCTTCTGCAAGAACCAATGAGGTTCATTCTCGTGTTACGCAGCACGTTTGAGCTTCTGCAAGAACCAATGAGGTTCATTCTTGTTACGCAGCACGTTTGAGCTTCTGCAAGAACCAATGAGGTTCATTCTAGTGTTACGCAGCACGTTTGAGCTTCTGCAAGAACCAATGAGGTTCATTCTTGTGTTACGCAGCACGTTTGAGCTTCTGCAAGAACCAATGAGGTTCATTCTTGTTACGCAGCACGTTTGAGCTTCTGCAAGAACCAATGAGGTTCATTCTCGTGTTACGCAGCACGTTTGAGCTTCTGCAAGAACCAATGAGGTTCATTCTCGTGTTACGCAGCACGTTTGAGCTTCTGCAAGAACCAATGAGGTTCATTCTAGTGTTACGCAGCACGTTTGAGCTTCTGCAAGAACCAATGAGGTTCATTCTAGTGTTACGCAGCACATTTGAGCTTCTGCAAGAACCAATGAGGTTCATTCTTGTTACGCAGCACGTTTGAGCTTCTGCAAGAACCAATGAGGTTCATTCTCGTGTTATGCAGCACGTTTGAGCTTCAGCGAGAACCAATGAGGTTTATTCTCGTGTTACGCAGCACGTTTGAGCTTCTGCAAGAATCAATGAGGTTCATTCTTGTGTTACGCAGCACATTTGAGCTTCTGCAAGAACCAATGAGGTTCATTCTTGTTACGCAGCACGTTTGAGCTTCAGCAAGAACCAATGAGGTTCATTCTCGTGTTACGCAGCACGTTTGAGCTTCAGCAAGAACCAATGAGGTTCATTCTTGTTACGCAGCACGTTTGAGCTTCTGCAAGAACCAATGAGGTTCATTCTTGTTACGCAGCACGTTTGAGCTTCTGTAAGAACCAATGAGGTTCATTCTCATGTTATGTAGCACGTTTGAGCTTCTGCAAGAACCAATGAGCTTCATTCTCGTGTTACGCAACACGTTTGAGCTTCAGCTAGAACCAATGAGGTTCATTCTCGTGTTACGCAGCACGTTTGAGCTTCAGCAAGAACCAATGAGGTTCATTCTCGTGTTACGCAGCACGTTTGAGCTTCAGCAAGAACCAAAGAGGTTCATTCTCGTGTTACGCAGCACGTTTGAGCTTCAGCAAGAACCAATGAGGTTCATTCTCGTGTTACGCAGCACGTTTGAGCTTCTGCAAGAACCAATGAGGTTCATTCTCGTGTTACGCAGCACGTTTGAGCTTCAGCAAGAACCAATGAGGTTCATTCTCGTGTTACGCAGCACGTTTGAGCTTCAGTAAGAACCAATGAGGTTCATTCTCGTGTTACGCAGCACGTTTGAGCTTCAGCAAGAACCAAAGAGGTTCATTCTCGTGTTACGCAGCACGTTTGAGCTTCAGCAAGAACCAATGAGGTTCATTCTCGTGTTACGCAGCACGTTTGAGCTTCAGCAAGAACCAATGAGGTACATTCTTGTTACGCAGCACGTTTGAGCTTCTGCAAGAACCAATGAGGTACATTCTTGTTACGTAGCACGTTTGAGCTTCTGCAAGAACCAATGAGGTACATTCTTGTTACGTAGCACGTTTGAGCTTCTGCAAGAACCAATGAGGTACATTCTTGCTACGTAGCACGTTTGAGCTTCAGCAAGAACCAATGAGGTACATTCTTGTTACGCGGCACGTTTGAGCTTCTGCAAGAACCAATGAGGTACATTCTTGTTACGCAGCACGTTTGAGCTTCTGCAAGAACCAATGAGGTACATTCTTGTTACGTAGCACGTTTGAGCTTCTGCAAGAACCAATGAGGTTCATTCTCGTGTTACGCAGCACGTTTGAGCTTCTGCAAGAACCAATGAGGTTCATTCTCGTGTTACGCGGCACGTTTGAGCTTCAGCAAGAACCAATGAGGTTCATTCTCGTGTTACGCGGCACGTTTGAGCTTCAGCAAGAGCCAATGAGGTTCATTCTCGTGTTACGCGGGACGTTTGAGCTTCAGCAAGAACCAATGAGGTACATTCTTGTTACGTAGCACGTTTGAGCTTCAGCAGGAACCAATGAGGTTCATTCTTGTTACGCAGCACGTTTGAGCTTCTGCAAGAACCAGTGAGGTTCATTCTCGTGTTTACGCAGCAGGTTTGAGCTTCAGCAAGAACCAATGAGGTTCATTCTCGTGTTACGCAGCACGTTTGAGCTTCAGCAAGAACCAATGAGGTTCATTCTCGTGTTACGCAGCACGTTTGAGCTTCTGCAAGAACCAATGAGGTTCATTCTCGTGTTACGCAGCACGTTTGAGCTTCTGCAAGAACCAATGAGGTTCATTCTTGTTACGCAGCACGTTTGAGCTTCTGCAAGAACCAATGAGGTTCATTCTAGTGTTACGCAGCACGTTTGAGCTTCTGCAAGAACCAATGAGGTTCATTCTTGTGTTACGCAGCACGTTTGAGCTTCTGCAAGAACCAATGAGGTTCATTCTAGTGTTACGCAGCACGTTTGAGCTTCTGCAAGAACCAATGAGGTTCATTCTAGTGTTACGCAGCACGTTTGAGCTTCAGCAAGAACCAATGAGGTTCATTCTTGTGTTACGCAGCACGTTTGAGCTTCTGCAAGAACCAATGAGGTTCATTCTAGTGTTACGCAGCACGTTTGAGCTTCAGCAAGAACCAATGAGGTTCATTCTCGTGTTACGCAGCTTTTCTTGTTTTTTGTGATTCTGTATATAAATATAATGTATCAACCCCAATTAATGTATTTTTAGGGAACCATACAGTATATATTATAAACAGAAGTACATGCAAGAACAGATGTCAGAAATGACGTCAACTGTATTAAACAGCAAGAAGCCACGAGTGAAAAAAGACTCCATCAATCAGACTTCTTAGAATCAGAATCAAACTTATTTATTGACAAAATTTGCTCACACACATTGATTTTGACTTGCCTGACAGGTGTGTGTAACACTTAAACTCGAGCTGTAGATCTTTCCTATCACCTCTAACACACGCAGATCTCTCACATAGATCAAACATTCACCTCACATAAACGTCTGGGTAATCTTTAAATAGAAAAGAGCACAGAATTATACTCGCCATGCATATAAACAAATACTGAACTTGCACTTTTATGACAGAATAAATTCTGTCTGGATGAGGATCGTCTATTAAAAACGTTTTATCATTATGTGTAAAGACTCTTTATGTGTTTCCCAGAAACAAGACAAAGACGCACGTACTCTAAGACTTTGAATTCACCATGTTGTTTCTCAGTACGACTTAAGACTTCTGTAACATCAAACTTTATCAGCTTATTAAATGGTTTAAGAGGTTAAAATAAATGAATAACATTTATTTCTATCTTTAGCATAGGAAAATAAATGTGAAAGAGCATATAAAAACCATCAAAGCAAATAAAATTATTTCCTGCAGTATAATCACTTTTCATTTCGAAGCATGGCTGTTTTCAGATCATTAGCTGGATGACCTCCTACTAATGTTCAAATAATCAGCCTGAGCAGCTTAAACGAGCAGCTGATGGCAGGTTTTTTGCTGGTCTGAGATGTTCTTGCACCAGCTGAAAACTTGCTCCAGGTTTCAAAACCTGTTCTGAAACACTGCAGTTTAATCTGGATCTGGTTGCATAAACACTTTGTGTCATATACTTTTAAAATCGCTCAGTCCAAAAAAAAAAAACCTGTCACAGTAAATGTGTATTGTTCAGAAATAATTGTAATAAAAATAATGTTATAACATAATAACATGGTATTTGCAAGACATTTCAAAATTCCCAAGTATAAAGCATGTGTCTCCATCTCCTGGTGAAGTTCAGTATTAGTGAATACCACTTTGGGAATTAAATCATAAACACACCATAAAGTCCCCCTGTGGTGAAAACCAAGTTTTTAATGTTGTTTATATGTCTATGTGGTGTTTTTAATGTGCTTTCAGACACACCATGTGCAAATTCAACCGTCAACACCATTGCTGAGAATTTTCTCTTTAAAACTGCAGTGAACCAAAGACAGTCTCTGTTGCCAATCACGTCACGAGGGGGGCGGGGCTTTGGCATATCATTAACTATTCTCTAAAGCAGGGGAGTCTCAAGAGAAGCCAGATTATTCCACTATATTTTTCTGTTATGAAAAAGCGGGTAGATTTTGCAATAAAGCAGGTGAATTATGTATATGATGTATATTATGATGAACTATATGCCTTTCTCCACTGACGTTCTAAGTCGTTCAAAGCTTTTCTAAGGATACTGACCGATACTGAAGGCAGACTGAGATGGTGAATGGGAACATGGTTTGTGTAACATTAGCAACACATTATTAGCTGTTTAATAATATAGTCAAGCAAAAGGATAATCATGTTAATTACCGTTATGTGTCCGACATTGTAAAGAGCGATACCTTGCAGCGTTTGCCTCAGTAAGTTGGCCGACTGTGTTACCATGTTTTAACATGTTGCTAGCATGGATTAGCATGTTGCTATCATGATTTAGCACTTGTAGCATGAATTAGAATGTTGGTAACATGAATTAGTATGTTGCTAATATGATTTAGCATGTTGTTAGTATGTTTTAACATTTTATTAGCATGATTTAGCATTTTGTTAGCATTAATTAACATGTTGCTAACATGATTTAGTATACTGTTAGCATGAATTAGCATTTTGTTAACATGTTTTATGAGATTGCTAGCATGAATTAACATGTCACTAGCATGATTTAGCATTTTGTTAGCATTAATTAACATGTTGCTAACATGATTTAGTATACTGTTAGCATGAATTAGCATTTTGCTAACATGTTTTATGAGATTGCTAGCATGAATTAACATGTCACTAGCATGATTTAGCATTTTGTTAGCATTAATTAGCATTTTGCTAACATGTTTTATGAGATTTGTTAACATGAATTAACATGACTTAGCATGATGCTATGTTTTAAAACATTGTTAACATGAATTAGCATGTTGCTAGCATGATTTAGCATTGTTGCTAGCAAGTTTTAACATGTTTACATGAATTAGTATTTCACTAGCATATTTATCATGTTGTTAACGTTAACATTTTGCTAGCATGAATTAGCATGTTGCTCGCATGATTTAGCATTTTATTAGCATGAATCAGCATTAGATTCTTGTTTTATTATGAGCTCTGTCTCTTCCTCTTTTCTCCAGACTCTCCTCTGTTCTGCGTCTGTTTAAAACAGGTGATTCTCCGGAGGTTGGAGATTTAGCAGCTCCATGTCAACCTTTCTCGCTCTACACCCTTGCTTCATTTAGTATATGAATATGCAAATTAGCCCCGCCCCCACTCGCTCGCGCAGTGTTCCTCTGCTGTCCCAAACTTCAATTTCAACAATTCAATTCAAACTTTAAGCTTGTCAAAGACATTTCCGAACATTCAGACAAGGCTTTTTCAAGCCAACTTTAAAGTTTGTTTACAGACTTTACTCATCTGGCTATGGTTGTTGTAGCGCTGTGGTGGAGTTTATTTTCAAGGAAGTATTGTGACTATTAATGGGTAAAGCTACAGTAACGTCTTCAGCTAGTCAGCGTGAGATCCTTTCCATCTAAACTGGTTATATCTCTTAAGACTAGCAGTGAATGTTTCATGAGCAGAAGGAAAATCATATTCATCCGTACCATCACGCAGAGCCGAAGCACAACCAAAACAATGTTCTTCCGCGAAATGCATGCAGTTTTGTTTTTTAACCACTAGAGGGTTACATAGTTACATAGTGTACCTTTAAGAAAAACATGTTATATTAAGCCCTTGCATCGTGTGCGTTTGACTCGGCCTGTACAGAAGAATATAATATTCTCTCCAACTTTTCACTTGTTCAGCTCGAGTGTGTTTGAGCGATCCTCCTCATGTACTGTACGTGTGCGTCACTCCTTTCAACCTCCAACTCTCCAGTCAAGATGACAGACGCTCAGCCTAATAACCTGCTGGTCAGCGGTGGTTAATGATTCTCTCTGAGGAGAAAGAAGAGTTCTGTGAAGAAACTGAACGTGTGACAGAAAGAGAACTAGTGGAAAATGTGAGACACATCTGGAAAGATTAAATATTAAGCACAAGTAAAGTTAGTTATGATCACACAGACACTATCTGCAACAATCCTCACAGAAATGATCATTAAACATAAAAAGAAGCAGCAGTTTTATTTACCTTTTAATATTCTACTCATTTGACTTCAGAACAGGGTTATTATAGTTAAATGATAAACTAAAACCATAAAAATGTGTGCTTTAAATAAAAAAAAAAAACTTTAACTGAGAAAAAAAAAAAAAAAACTTTAACTTTAATTTATTAAGTTGGCTTGAGAGAGCCAACTTACTGAAATGCTAATAAACTTATTATTCTTTTCTTTTTCTTCTGACTCTAAAATGCACAACTCTAACTCCTAGAGCTTTAACTCTACAACCTCTAAACTCGGCTCAGACCTTCAGACTGTTCTGACTCGATATGCTATATCTTTTCCTAAAAATGATGATCAAAACTCGGAAAAAAATCCCATAGACTTGCATTGACAGACTGTTCAGTCGTCTATCTATCTATCTATCTATCTATCTATCTATCTATCTATCTATCTATCTATCTATCTATCTATCTATCTATCTATCTAATCTACTAATCTAATCTAAGCAACCCAAGCAACCACCCGAGTACCCTAGCAACCGCATAGCAACACTCTAGCAACCATCCTGAGTACCCTAGCAACCACAAACCTGCACCCTAGCAATACCACCCTAAATACCCTAGCAACCACATAGCAACCATCCTGAGTACTTTAGCAACCACCCTGAGTACCCTAGCAACTGCATAGTAACCAGACCAAGTACCCTAGCAACCGCATAGCAACACCCTATCAACCACCCTGAATCCCCTAGCAACAGCATAGCAACACCCTAGCTATTCTATCTATCTGGCTACCACATAGGAACACCCTAGCAACCACCCAAGTACACTAGCATAACAAGACCTTAGCAAAAACACACCAAGTACCCTAGCAACCGCATAGCAACACCCTAGCAACCACCCTGAGTACCCTAGCAACCGCAAACCAGCACTCTAGCAACCGCCCTAAATACCCTAGCAACCACATAGCAACCACCTGAGTACCCTAGCATAGCAAGACCTTAGCAACCGCATAGTAACACCCTAGCAGCCACCCTGAGTACTCTAGCAACTGCATAGCAACCAGACCAAGTACCCTAGCAACCGCATAGCAACACCCTATCAATCACCCAGAATACCCTAGCAATGGCATAGCAACCACCTGAGTACCCTAGCATAGCAAGATCTTAGCAACCACACTAAGTACCCTAGCAACCGCATAGCAACACCCTAGCAACCACCCTGAGTACCCTAGCAACCGCAAACCAGCACTCTAGCAACTACTCTAAATACCCTAGAAACCACATAGCAACCACCTGAGTACCCTAGCATAGCAAGACCTTAGCAACCACCATGAGTACCTTAGCAATCTGTCTAAATTCTATCTTTTAAAATTGCTTAAAATTTAAACTTAAAACTACTTCAAACTTTCTTGTCTAGCTTTCTCAAGCCTACTTCAAAGTTTGTTTATGAACTTTACTACTCTAGTTATATTTGAGCTGTTATTATCTTTAACAAAACCATAACAATTTTTGTTGCTTGAAATAAAATTAAAAATAAATAAAATAAAACAAAAAAAAAAGTAAACATTTTATTTCAGCTGGTTAAAATAAACATTAACTGAAATAAAATAAAATAAAAAAAAACTTAATATAAAAATAGAAAATAACTAAAAAAAATAAATAAAATAAAAGCTATATAACATAAAAACACCAAAAATAATAAAACTTCAGCTAAATTTAAAATAAAAACAGAAAATATAAAAGTTCTAATTCAAAAACTAATTCAACATATGAATAAAAACTATAATAATATCTCCTAAAATGAAAGTGCTTCAGAAATAAACAAGCTAACAAACACCCCACATTAGAGTCATCAAACGAGTCATTTAGGAAGTTATGGACTTTATTAAACAATATAACTAAACTAGAATGTACATTTCCTGAAGAAAATGTGAGTGGTGCTTGCAGTGGCAAAACTCGGCACCCGGTTGCTAGGTTGTGTATGCTGGTTTCTCACCCGAAACAAAAGAGCCCACCCCCATGTCTGTGCAATGTCGTGGAGCTGAGATATGGCGTATTCATGTGTTTGTACGGTTGCTAGGGTACTCTAAATGGTTGCTATGGTGTGGCTATAGAGTTTATGGGGTGATATTGAAAGACCATTTGCCAGTCTGAGTCAAAAGAGCCCAACTTTGTATTTGTACAATGCTCTGGTGCTGAGATATGGCTTGTTAATGTTGATATACGGTTGCTAGGGTGCTGTAAATGGTTGCTAGGGCGTGGCTATGAAGTTGTTATGTCACTACTTATTGTCTGCTTGATAGGCCGAGTCAAAAGAGCCCTGCCTCAAGTCTCTATGACCTTCTGATCCGAATATATGATCTCACAAATGTTTGCCAATGTTAAGTCTATGGGAGTTTTTTCGGACGATTTTTCGGGGCCGAAAACAAACATCGTACACCCGATTGCTTAGAAAAGATATAGCACACCTCTCCTCAATAAGCCGGTCGATTTGACACCTCATTCGTGGGTCAACGACAAACGGTGCCGGAGGAGTAGCGCGCCGAAGTTTTGTCAAGGTGAATAGTAATCACAACACTAGAATGTACATTTCCTGAAGAAAATGTGAGTGGTGCTTGCAGTGGCAAAACTCGGCACCCGGTTGCTAGGTTGTGTATGCTGGTTTCTCACCCGAAACAAAAGAGCCCATCCCCATGTCTGTGCGATGTTCTGGTGCTGAGATATGGCTTATTCATGTGTTTGTACGGTTGCTAGGGTACTGAAAATGGTTGCTAGGGTGTGTTGAGGCGGATGCTAAGGTGTTCTGGGTGGTTGCTAGGGCGTTGCTAGGCAGTTGCTAAGGTATTCTGGGTGGTTGCTAGGCGGTTGCTAGGGTGTTCTGGGTGGTTGCTAGGGTGTTGCTAGGCGGTTGTTAAGGTGTTCTGTGTGGTTGCTAGGCAGTTGCTAAGGTGTTCTGGGTGGTTGCTAGGGTGTTGCTAGGTGGTTGCTAAGGTGTTCTGGGTGGTTGCTAGGCGGTTGCTAGGGCGTTCTGGGTGGTTGCTAGGGCGTTGCTTTGCGGTTGCTAAGGTGTTCTGGGTGGTTGCTAGGGCGTTGCTAGGCGGTTGCTAAGGTGTTCTGGGTGGTTGCTAGGCGGTTGCTAAGGTATTCTGGGTGGTTGCTATGGTGTTGCTAGGCAGTTGGTAGTTGTCACAGATGGTTACTATGGAGTATTTATAGAGTTCTTAGCATGTTCTTAGCCTGATTTAGCACTTAGCTAATCACTATTAGCATGTAGCTATTCACTGCTAGCATGTGTAGCATGTTGGAAGTCCTGTTTGCTAGCATGAGTCAAAAGACCCAACCCCCATGTCTGTACGATGTTCTGATGCAGAGATATAGGTCTTGATAAACGGTTGCTAGGGTACTCTGTTTGGTTGCTATGGAGTGGCTTGGCAGCATCCAATGATGATACTCCAAAAGCTCCTTGCCAGTATGAATGATATAAACCAACCCCCATGCCTCTATGACATTCAGATGTGAAGATATCCCTCTGTGGATTTGGGTTGCTAGGGGGCTTGATAATGGTTGCTAGGGCGTGGCTAGGAAGTAATGAAGGTGATTTGTGATTGGCTGTTGATGCCCTGAGTCAAACAAACCCACCCTCGTGTTTCTATGACAGATCTATCCAAAGATATCCCTTTGATCTTTTTCAATGGAAGTCTATGGGATCAGTTGCTAAGGAGCTCTAAATGGTTGCTAGGGCGTGGCTTGATAGCTTCACGATGATCCTGAGATAGTGATTGGTTGCATGAGTAAATTGAGCCCACCCCCTTGTCTCTGTGACACTGTGATCCAGAGCTGTGGTCAATACAAAATCCCTATGCAAGTTACCATAGTAGGAAAAAAAAACACATGCGCTTAATGGGCCGTCCCTCCCCATAGTAAGTCAATGGGGAAATTTGGGCCACTCTTGCGCCCCAGGGGTACAACTTATACCCCATTGCGATGTATGTTCTGACAGAGCCTGCCAGCCTCTTCAAATGTGGTAAGTCACGAGTTTCTACGAAATCCTCTCTCAGAGTTATGAGTTGTCAAAGTTTGTCGCAATGCAAAGTCTATGGGACTTTTTCGGCTACTTTTTCGCCCCTCGGGCGAACATCGTACCCCCGATCCCTTAGAAGAGATATAGCACACCATTCCCGATTAAGCCGCACGTTTTGACACCTCATTCGTGGGTCTAGGACAAACGGTGTGGGAGGAGTAGCGCGCCGAAATGTTGTGTGGAATAATAATAATAATAACTAGAATGTACATTTCCTGAAGAAAATGTGAGTGGTGCTTGCAGTGGCAAAACTCGGCACCCGGTAGATGCTACTGTGATGCAAAAGAGCCCATCCCCATGTCTGTACAATGTCGTGGAGCTGAGATATGGCTTATTCATGTGTTTGTACGGTTGCTAGGGTACTGAAAATGGTTGCTAGGGTGTGGCTGTACAGTTTATGGTTTGATATTTAAAGACCATTTGCCAGTCTGAGTCAAAAGAGCCCGACTCTGTATTTGTACAATGCTCTGGTGCTGAGATATGGCTTGTTAATGTTGATATACGGTTGCTAGGGTGCTGTAAATGGTTGCTGGGGCGTGGCTATGAAGTTGTTATGTCACTACTTATTGTCTGCTTGATAGGCCGAGTCAAAAGAGCCCAGCCTCAAGTCTCTATGACCTTCTGATCCGAATCTATGATCTCACAAATGTTTGCCAATGTTAAGTCTATGGGACTTTTTTCGGACGATTTTTCGGGGCCGAAAACAAACATCGTACACCCGATCGCTTAGAAAAGATATAGCACACCTCTCCTCAATAAGCCGGTCGATTTGACACCTCATTCGTGGGTCTACGACAAACGGTGCCGGAGGAGTAGCGCGCCGAAGTTTTGTCAAGGTGAATAGTAATCACAACACTAGAATGTACATTTCCTGAAGAAAATGTGAGTGGTGCTTGCAGTGGCAAAACTCGGCACCCGGTTGCTAGGTTGTGTATGCTGGTTTCTCACCCGAAACAAAAGAGCCCACCCCCATGTCTGTGCGATGTTCTGGTGCTGAGATATGGCTTATTCATGTGTTTGTACGGTTGCTAGGGTACTGAAAATGGTTGCTAGGGTGTGTTGAGGCGGATGCTAAGGTGTTCTGGGTGGTTGCTAGGCGGTTGCTAGGGTGTTCTGGGTGGTTGCTAGGGCGTTGCTATGCGGTTGCTAAGGTATTCTGGGTGGTTGCTAGGCGGTTGCTAGGGTGTTGCTATGCGGTTGCTAGGGTATTCTGGGTGGTTGCTAGGGCGTTGCTAAGGTATTCTGGGTGGTTGCTAGGCGGTTGCTAGGGTGTTCTGGGTGGTTGCTATGCAGTTGCTAAGGTGTTCTGGGTGGTTGCTAGGGTGTTGCTAGGTGGTTGCTAAGGTGTTCTGGGTGGTTGCTAGGCGGTTGCTAGGGTGTTCTGGGTGGTTGCTAGGGCGTTGCTAGGTGGTTGCTAAGGTGTTCTGGGTGGTTGCTAGGCGGTTACTAAGGTGTTCTGGGTGGTTGCTAGGGTGTTGCTAGGTGGTTGCTAAGGTGTTCTGGGTGGTTGCTAGGCGGTTGCTAGGGTGTTCTGGGTGGTTGCTAGGGCGTTGCTAGGCGGTTGCTAAGGTGTTCTGGGTGGTTGCTAGGCGGTTGCTAAGGTGTTCTGGGTGGTTGCTATGGTGTTGCTAGGCAGTTGGTAGTTGTCACAGATGGTTACTATGGAGTATTTATAGAGTTCTTAGCATGTTCTTAGCCTGATTTAGCACTTAGCTAATCACTATTAGCATGTAGCTATTCACTGCTAGCATGTGTAGCATGTTGGAAGTCCTGTTTGCTAGCATGAGTCAAAAGACCCAACCCCCATGTCTGTACGATGTTCTGATGCAGAGATATAGGTCTTGATAAATGGTTGCTAGGGTACTCTGTTTGGTTGCTATGGAGTGGCTTGGCAGCATCCAATGATGATACTCCAAAAGCTCCTTGCTAGTATGAATGATATAAACCAACCCCCATGCCTCTATGACATTCAGATGTGAAGATATCCCTCTGTGGATTTGGGTTGCTAGGGGGCTTGATAATGGTTGCTAGGGCGTGGCTAGGAAGTAATGAAGGTGATTTGTGATTGGCTGTTGATGCCCTGAGTCAAACAAACCCACCCTCGTGTTTCTATGAGACTTCTATCCAAAGATATCCCTTTGATCTTTTTCAATGGAAGTCTATGGGATCAGTTGCTAAGGAGCTCTAAATGGTTGCTAGGGCGTGGCTTGATAGCTTCACGATGATCCTGAGATAGTGATTGGTTGCCTGAGTAAATTGAGCCCACCCCCTTGTCTCTGTGACACTGTGATCCAGAGCTGTGGTCAATACAAAATCCCTATGCAAGTTACCATAGTAGGAAAAAAAACACATGCGCTTAATGGGCCTTCCCTCCCCATAGTAAGTCAATGGGGAAATTTGGGCCGCTCTTGCGCCCCAGGGGTACAACTTATACCCCATTGTGAGGTATGTTCTGACAGAGCCTGCCAGCCTCTTCAAATGTGGTAAGTCACGAGTTTCTACGAAATCCTCGCTCTGAGCTATGAGTGGTCAAAGTTCGCCGCAATGTTAAGTCAATGGGATTTTTCGGCTACTTTTTCGCCCCCGGGGCGAACATCGTACCCCCGATCCCTTAGAAGAGATATAGCACACCATTCCCGAATAGGACGCACGATTTGACGCCTCATTCGTGGGTCTATGACAAACGGTGCGGGAGGAGTAGCGCGCCGAAATTTTGTCCAGAAGAAGAAGAATAATAATAATAAGTATGGAGAATAACAATAGTGATGCCTTGCTTCGCAAGCACCACTAACTAGAATGTACATTTCCTGAAGAAAATGTGAGTGGTGCTTGCAGTGGCAAAACTCGGCACCCGGTTGCTAGGTTGTGTATGCTGGTTTCTCACCCGAAACAAAAGAGCCCACCCCCATGTCTGTGCGATGTTCTGGTGCTGAGATATGGCTTATTCATGTGTTTGTACGGTTGCTAGGGTACTGAAAATGGTTGCTAGGGTGTGTTGAGGCGGATGCTAAGGTGTTCTGGGTGGTTGCTAGGGTGTTCTGGGTGGTTGCTAGGGCGTTGCTATGCGGTTGCTAAGGTATTCTGAGTGGTTGCTAGGCGGTTGCTGGGGTGTTGCTATGCGGTTGCTAGGGTATTCTGGGTGGTTGCTAGGGCGTTGCTAGGCAGTTGCTAAGGAATTCTGGGTGGTTGCTAGGCGGTTGCTAGGGTGTTCTGGGTGGTTGCTAGGGTGTTGCTAGGCGGTTGTTAAGGTGTTCTGTGTGGTTGCTAGGCAGTTGCTAAGGTGTTCTGGGTGGTTGCTAGGGTGTTGCTAGGTGGTTGCTAAGGTGTTCTGGGTGGTTGCTAGGCGGTTGCTAGGGTGTTCTGGGTGGTTGCTAGGGCGTTGCTAGGCGGTTGCTAAGGTGTTCTGGGTGGTTGCTAGGGCGTTGCTAGGCGGTTGCTAAGGTGTTCTGGGTGGTTGCTAGGCGGTTGCTAAGGTATTCTGGGTGGTTGCTATGGTGTTGCTAGGCAGTTGGTAGTTGTCACAGATGGTTACTATGGAGTATTTATAGAGTTCTTAGCATGTTCTTAGCCTGATTTAGCACTTAGCTAATCACTATTAGCATGTAGCTATTCACTGCTAGCATGTGTAGCATGTTGGAAGTCCTGTTTGCTAGCATGAGTCAAAAGACCCAACCCCCATGTCTGTACGATGTTCTGATGCAGAGATATAGGTCTTGATAAACGGTTGCTAGGGTACTCTGTTTGGTTGCTATGGAGTGGCTTGGCAGCATCCAATGATGATACTCCAAAAGCTCCTTACCAGTATGAATGATATAAACCAACCCCCATGCCTCTATGACATTCAGATGTGAAGATATCCCTCTGTGGATTTGGGTTGCTAGGGGGCTTGATAATGGTTGCTAGGGCGTGGCTAGGAAGTAATGAAGGTGATTTGTGATTGGCTGTTGATGCCCTGAGTCAAACAAACCCACCCTCATGTTTCTATGACAGTTCTATCCAAAGATATCCCTTTGATCTTTTTCAATGGAAGTCTATGGGATCAGTTGCTAAGGAGCTCTAAATGGTTGCTAGGGCGTGGCTTGATAGCTTCACGATGATCCTGAGATAGTGATTGGTTGCCTGAGTAAATTGAGCCCACCCCCTTGTCTCTGTGACACTGTGATCCAGAGCTGTGGTCAATACAAAATCCCTATGCAAGTTACCATAGTAAGAAAAACACATGCGTTTAATGGGACGTCCCTCCCCATAGTAAGTCAATGGGGAAATTTGGGCACCTCCTACACCCCAGGGGTACAACTTATACCCCTTTGCGATGTATGTTCTGACAGAGCCTGCCAGCCTCTTCAAATGTGGTAAGTCACGAGTTTCTACGAAATCCTCGGTCTGAGCTATGAGTGGTCAAAGTTCGCCGCAATGTTAAGTCAATGGGATTTTTCGGCTACTTTTTCGCCCCTAGGGCGAACATCGTACACCCGATCCCTTAGAAGAGATATAGCACACCATTCCCGAATAGGACGCACGATTTGACGCCTCATTCATGGCTCTAGGACAAACGGTGTGGGAGGAGTAGCGCGCCGAAATTTTTGTCCGGAAGGAAGAAGAAGAATAATAATAAGTATGGAGAATAACAATAGTGATGCCTTGCTTCGCAAGCACCACTAACTAGAATGTACATTTCCTGAAGAAAATGTGAGTGGTGCTTGCAGTGGCAAAACTCGGCACCCGGTTGCTAGGTTGTGTATGCTGGTTTCTCACCCGAAACAAAAGAGCCCACCCCCATGTCTGTGCAATGTCGTGGAGCTGAGATATGGCGTATTCATGTGTTTGTACGGTTGCTAGGGTACTCTAAATGGTTGCTATGGTGTGGCTATAGAGTTTATGGGGTGATATTGAAAGACCATTTGCCAGTCTGAGTCAAAAGAGCCCAACTTTGTATTTGTACAATGCTCTGGTGCTGAGATATGGCTTGTTAATGTTGATATACGGTTGCTAGGGTGCTGTAAATGGTTGCTAGGGCGTGGCTATGAAGTTGTTATGTCACTACTTATTGTCTGCTTGATAGGCCGAGTCAAAAGAGCCCTGCCTCAAGTCTCTATGACCTTCTGATCCGAATATATGATCTCACAAATGTTTGCCAATGTTAAGTCTATGGGAGTTTTTTCGGACGATTTTTCGGGGCCGAAAACAAACATCGTACACCCGATTGCTTAGAAAAGATATAGCACACCTCTCCTCAATAAGCCGGTCGATTTGACACCTCATTCGTGGGTCAACGACAAACGGTGCCGGAGGAGTAGCGCGCCGAAGTTTTGTCAAGGTGAATAGTAATCACAACACTAGAATGTACATTTCCTGAAGAAAATGTGAGTGGTGCTTGCAGTGGCAAAACTCGGCACCCGGTAGATGCTACTGTGATGCAAAAGAGCCCATCCCCATGTCTGTACAATGTCGTGGAGCTGAGATATGGCTTATTCATGTGTTTGTACGGTTGCTAGGGTACTGAAAATGGTTGCTAGGGTGTGGCTGTACAGTTTATGGGGTGATATTTAAAGACCATTTGCCAGTCTGAGTCAAAAGATCCCAACTCTCTATTTGTACAATGCTCTGGTGCTGAGATATGGCTTGTTAATGTTGATATACGGTTGCTAGGGTGCTGTAAATGGTTGCTGGGGCGTGGCTATGAAGTTGTTATGTCACTACTTATTGTCTGCTTGATAGGCCGAGTCAAAAGAGCCCAGCCTCAAGTCTCTATGACCTTCTGATCCGAATATATGATCTCACAAATGTTTGCCAATGTTAAGTCTATGGGAGTTTTTTCGGACGATTTTTCGGGGCCGAAAACAAACATCGTACACCCGATCGCTTAGAAAAGATATAGCACACCTCTCCTCAATAAGCCGCACGATTTGACGCCTCATTCGTGGGTCTACGACAAACGGTGCCGGAGGAGTAGCGCGCCAAAGTTTTGTCAAGGTGAATAGTAATCACAACACTAGAATGTACATTTCCTGAAGAAAATGTGAGTGGTGCTTGCAGTGGCAAAACTCGGCACCCGGTTGCTAGGTTGTGTATGCTGGTTTCTCACCCGAAACAAAAGAGCCCACCCCCATGTCTGTGCAATGTCGTGGAGCTGAGATATGGCGTATTCATGTGTTTGTACGGTTGCTAGGGTACTCTAAATGGTTGCTATGGTGTGGCTATAGAGTTTATGGGGTGATATTGAAAGACCATTTGCCAGTCTGAGTCAAAAGAGCCCAACTTTGTATTTGTACAATGCTCTGGTGCTGAGATATGGCTTGTTAATGTTGATATACGGTTGCTAGGGTGCTGTAAATGGTTGCTAGGGCGTGGCTATGAAGTTGTTATGTCACTACTTATTGTCTGCTTGATAGGCCGAGTCAAAAGAGCCCTGCCTCAAGTCTCTATGACCTTCTGATCCGAATATATGATCTCACAAATGTTTGCCAATGTTAAGTCTATGGGAGTTTTTTCGGACGATTTTTCGGGGCCGAAAACAAACATCGTACACCCGATTGCTTAGAAAAGATATAGCACACCTCTCCTCAATAAGCCGGTCGATTTGACACCTCATTCGTGGGTCAACGACAAACGGTGCCGGAGGAGTAGCGCGCCGAAGTTTTGTCAAGGTGAATAGTAATCACAACACTAGAATGTACATTTCCTGAAGAAAATGTGAGTGGTGCTTGCAGTGGCAAAACTCGGCACCCGGTTGCTAGGTTGTGTATGCTGGTTTCTCACCCGAAACAAAAGAGCCCACCCCCATGTCTGTGCGATGTTCTGGTGCTGAGATATGGCTTATTCATGTGTTTGTACGGTTGCTAGGGTACTGAAAATGGTTGCTAGGGTGTGGCTATACAGTTTATGGGGTGATATTTAAAGACTATTTGCCAGTCTGAGTCAAAAGAGCCTGACTCTGTATTTGTACAATGCTCTGGTGCTGAGATATGGCTTGTTAATGTTGATATACGGTTGCTAGGGTGTTCTAAATGGTTGCTAGGGCGTGGCTATGAAGTTGTTATGTCACTACTTATTGTCTGCTTGATAGGCCGAGTCAAAAGAGCCCTGCCTCAAGTCTCTATGACCTTCTGATCCGAATATATGATCTCACAAATGTTTGCGAATGTTAAGTCTATGGGAGTTTTTTCGGACGATTTTTCGGGGCCGAAAACAAACATCGTACACCCGATCGCTTAGAAAAGATATAGCACACCTCTCCTCAATAAGCCGGTCGATTTGACACCTCATTCGTGGGTCTACGACAAACGGTGCCGGAGGAGTAGCGCGCCAAAGTTTTGTCAAGGTGAATAGTAATCACAACACTAGAATGTACATTTCCTGAAGAAAATGTGAGTGGTGCTTGCAGTGGCAAAACTCGGCACCCGGTTGCTAGGTTGTGTATGCTGGTTTCTCACCCGAAACAAAAGAGCCCACCCCCATGTCTGCGCGATGTTCTGGTGCTGAGATATGGCTTATTCATGTGTTTGTACGGTTGCTAGGGTACTGAAAATGGTTGCTAGGGTGTGGCTGTACAGTTTATGGGGTGATATTTAAAGACCATTTGCCAGTCTGAGTCAAAAGAGCCCAACTCTGTATTTGTACAATGCTCTGGTGCTGAGATATGGCTTGTTAATGTTGATATACGGTTGCTAGGGTGCTGTAAATGGTTGCTGGGGCGTGGCTATGAAGTTGTTATGTCACTACTTATTGTCCGCTTGATAGGCCGAGTCAAAAGAGCCCAGCCTCAAGTCTCTATGACCTTCTGATCCGAATATATGATCTCACAAATGTTTGCCAATGTTAAGTCTATGGGAGTTTTTTCGGACGATTTTTCGGGGCCGAAAACAAACATCGTACACCCGATCGCTTAGAAAAGATATAGCACACCTCTCCTCAATAAGCCGCACGATTTGACACCTCATTCGTGGGTCTACGACAAACGGTGCCGGAGGAGTAGCGTGCCGAAGTTTTGTCAAGGTGAATAGTAATCACAACACTAGAATGTACATTTCCTGAAGAAAATGTGAGTGGTGCTTGCAGTGGCAAAACTCGGCACCCGGTTGCTAGGTTGTGTATGCTGGTTTCTCACCTGAAACAAAAGAGCCCACCCCCATGTCTGCGCGATGTTCTGGTGCTGAGATATGGCTTATTCATGTGTTTGTACGGTTGCTAGGGTACTGAAAATGGTTGCTAGGGTGTGTTGAGGCGGATGCTAAGGTGTTCTGGGTGGTTGCTAGGCGGTTGCTAGGGTGTTCTGGGTGGTTGCTAGGGCGTTGCTATGCGGTTGCTAATTTATTCTGGGTGGTTGCTAGGCGGTTGCTAGGGTGTTGCTATGCGGTTGCTAGGGTATTCTGGGTGGTTGCTAGGGCGTTGCTAGGCAGTTGCTAAGGTATTCTGGGTGGTTGCTAGGCGGTTGCTAGGGTGTTCTGGGTGGTTGCTAGGGTGTTGCTAGGCGGTTGCTAAGGTGTTCTGGGTGGTTGCTAGGCGGTTGCTAGGGTGTTCTGGGTGGTTGCTAGGGTGTTGCTAGGCGGTTGCTAAGGTGTTCTGTGTGGTTGCTAGGCAGTTGCTAAGGTGTTCTGGGTGGTTGCTAGGGTGTTGCTAGGTGGTTGCTAAGGTGTTCTGGGTGGTTGCTAGTGTGTTGCTAGGCGGTTGCTAAGGTGTTCTGGGTGGTTGCTAGGGCGTTGCTAGGCGGTTGCTAAGGTGTTCTGGGTGGTTGCTAGGCGGTTGCTAAGGTGTTCTGGGTGGTTGCTATGGTGTTGCTAGGCAGTTGGTAGTTGTCACAGATGGTTACTATGGAGTATTTATAGAGTTCTTAGCATGTTCTTAGCCTGATTTAGCACTTAGCTAATCACTATTAGCATGTAGCTATTCACTGCTAGCATGTGTAGCATGTTGGAAGTCCTGTTTGCTAGCATGAGTCAAAAGACCCAACCCCCATGTCTGTACGATGTTCTGATGCAGAGATATAGGTCTTGATAAATGGTTGCTAGGGTACTCTGTTTGGTTGCTATGGAGTGGCTTGGCAGCATCCAATGATGATACTCCAAAAGCTCCTTGCTAGTATGAATGATATAAACCAACCCCCATGCCTCTATGACATTCAGATGTGAAGATATCCCTCTGTGGATTTGGGTTGCTAGGGGGCTTGATAATGGTTGCTAGGGCGTGGCTAGGAAGTAATGAAGGTGATTTGTGATTGGCTGTTGATGCCCTGAGTCAAACAAACCCACCCTCGTGTTTCTATGAGACTTCTATCCAAAGATATCCCTTTGATCTTTTTCAATGGAAGTCTATGGGATCAGTTGCTAAGGAGCTCTAAATGGTTGCTAGGGCGTGGCTTGATAGCTTCACGATGATCCTGAGATAGTGATTGGTTGCCTGAGTAAATTGAGCCCACCCCCTTGTCTCTGTGACACTGTGATCCAGAGCTGTGGTCAATACAAAATCCCTATGCAAGTTACCATAGTAGGAAAAAAAACACATGCGCTTAATGGGCCTTCCCTCCCCATAGTAAGTCAATGGGGAAATTTGGGCCGCTCTTGCGCCCCAGGGGTACAACTTATACCCCATTGTGAGGTATGTTCTGACAGAGCCTGCCAGCCTCTTCAAATGTGGTAAGTCACGAGTTTCTACGAAATCCTCGCTCTGAGCTATGAGTGGTCAAAGTTCGCCGCAATGTTAAGTCAATGGGATTTTTCGGCTACTTTTTCGCCCCCGGGGCGAACATCGTACCCCCGATCCCTTAGAAGAGATATAGCACACCATTCCCGAATAGGACGCACGATTTGACGCCTCATTCGTGGGTCTAGGACAAACGGTGCGGGAGGAGTAGCGCGCCGAAATTTTGTGTGGAAGAAGAAGAATAATAATAATAAGTATGGAGAATAACAATAGTGATGCCTTGCTTCGCAAGCACCACTAACTAGAATGTACATTTCCTGAAGAAAATGTGAGTGGTGCTTGCAGTGGCAAAACTCGGCACCCGGTTGCTAGGTTGTGTATGCTGGTTTCTCACCCGAAACAAAAGAGCCCACCCCCATGTCTGTGCGATGTTCTGGTGCTGAGATATGGCTTATTCATGTGTTTGTACGGTTGCTAGGGTACTCTAAATGGTTGCTATGGTGTGGCTATAGAGTTTATGGGGTGATATTGAAAGACCATTTGCCAGTCTGAGTCAATGGCAAAACTCGGCACCCGGTTGTTTCTAGTATGAATTACCATGTTTCTAGCATGATTTACCACGTTCTAGTATGATTTACCATGATTTACCACATTGTAGTATGATTTACCATGCTTCTAGTACTATTTACCATGATTTACCATGTTTCTAGTATGATTTACCATGATTTACCACATTGTACTATGATTTACCATGATTTATCACATTGTACTATGATTTACCATGTTTCTAGTTTGATTTACCATGATCTACCGCATTGTAGTATGATTTACCATGTTTCTAGTATGATTTACCATGATTTACCACATTGTAATATGATTTACCATGTTTCTAGTAAGATTTACCATGATTTACCACATTATAGTATGATTTACCATGTTTCTAGTATGAATTACCATGATTTACCACATTCTAGGATGATTTACCATAGTTTACCATGATTTACCATAGTTTACCATGATGTACCACGAGTCACCACATTCTAATATGATTTACCATGATTTACCATGTTTCTAGTATGATTTAGCATGATTTACCACATTGTAATATGATTTACCATGTTTCTAATATGATTTACCATGATTTACCATGTTTCTAGTATGATTTACCATGATTTACCATATTGTAGTATGATTTACTGTGTTTGTAGTATGATTTACCATGTTTGTAGTATGATTCACCACGATTTACCACATTGTACTATGATTTACCATGTTTGTAGTATGATTTACCACGCTTTACCACGTTCTAGCATGATTTACCTTGATTGACCACGGTCCAGTATGAGATAGTGATTGGTTGCCTGAGTAAATTGAGCCCACCCCCTTGTCTCTGTGACACTGTGATCCAGAGCTGTGGTCAATACAAAATCCCTATGCAAGTTACCATAGTAGGAAAAAAAACACATGCGCTTAATGGGCCTTCCCTCCCCATAGTAAGTCAATGGGGAAATTTGGGCCACTCTTGCGCCCCAGGGGTACAACTTATACCCCATTGCGATGTATGTTCTGACAGAGCCTGCCAGCCTCTTCAAATGTGGTAAGTCACGAGTTTCTACGAAATCCTCTCTCAGAGTTATGAGTTGTCAAAGTTTGTCGCAATGCAAAGTCTATGGGACTTTTTCGGCTACTTTTTCGCCCCTGGGGCGAACATCGTACCCCCGATCCCTTAGAAGAGATATAGCACACCATTCCCGATTAAGCCGCACGTTTTGACACCTCATTCATGGGTCTAGGACAAACGGTGTGGGAGGAGTAGCGCGCCGAAATGTTGTGTGGAATAATAATAATAATAATAAGTATGGAGAATAACAATAGTGATGCCTTGCTTCGCAAGCACCACTAACTAGAATGTACATTTCCTGAAGAAAATGTGAGTGGTGCTTGCAGTGGCAAAACTCGGCACCCGGTAGATGCTACTGTGATGCAAAAGAGCCCATCCCCATGTCTGTACAATGTCGTGGAGCTGAGATATGGCTTATTCATGTGTTTGTACGGTTGCTAGGGTACTGAAAATGGTTGCTAGGGTGTGGCTGTACAGTTTATGGTTTGATATTTAAAGACCATTTGCCAGTCTGAGTCAAAAGAGCCCGACTCTGTATTTGTACAATGCTCTGGTGCTGAGATATGGCTTGTTAATGTTGATATACGGTTGCTAGGGTGCTGTAAATGGTTGCTGGGGCGTGGCTATGAAGTTGTTATGTCACTACTTATTGTCTGCTTGATAGGCCGAGTCAAAAGAGCCCAGCCTCAAGTCTCTATGACCTTCTGATCCGAATCTATGATCTCACAAATGTTTGCCAATGTTAAGTCTATGGGACTTTTTTCGGACGATTTTTCGGGGCCGAAAACAAACATCGTACACCCGATCGCTTAGAAAAGATATAGCACACCTCTCCTCAATAAGCCGGTCGATTTGACACCTCATTCGTGGGTCTACGACAAACGGTGCCGGAGGAGTAGCGCGCCGAAGTTTTGTCAAGGTGAATAGTAATCACAACACTAGAATGTACATTTCCTGAAGAAAATGTGAGTGGTGCTTGCAGTGGCAAAACTCGGCACCCGGTAGATGCTACTGTGATGCAAAAGAGCCCATCCCAATGTCTGTACAATGTCGTGGAGCTGAGATATGGCTTATTCATGTGTTTGTACGGTTGCTAGGGTACTGAAAATGGTTGCTAGGGTGTGTTGAGGCGGATGCTAAGGTGTTCTGGGTGGTTGCTAGGGTGTTCTGGGTGGTTGCTAGGGCGTTGCTATGCGGTTGCTAAGGTATTCTGGGTGGTTGCTAGGCGGTTGCTGGGGTGTTGCTATGCGGTTGCTAGGGTATTCTGGGTGGTTGCTAGGGCGTTGCTAGGCAGTTGCTAAGGTATTCTGGGTGGTTGCTAGGCAGTTGCTAAGGTATTCTGGGTGGTTGCTAGGCGGTTGCTAGGGTGTTCTGGGTGGTTGCTAGGCAGTTGCTAAGGTGTTCTGGGTGGTTGCTAGGGTGTTCTGGGTGGTTGCTAGGGCGTTGCTATGCGGTTGCTAAGGTATTCTGGGTGGTTGCTAGGCGGTTGCTGGGGTGTTGCTATGCGGTTGCTAGGGTATTCTGGGTGGTTGCTAGGGCGTTGCTAGGCAGTTGCTAAGGTATTCTGGGTGGTTGCTAGGCGGTTGCTAGGGTGTTCTGGGTGGTTGCTAGGGTGTTGCTAGGCGGTTGCTAAGGTGTTCTGTGTGGTTGCTAGGCAGTTGCTAAGGTGTTCTGGGTGGTTGCTAGGGTGTTGCTAGGTGGTTGCTAAGGTGTTCTGGGTGGTTGCTAGGCGGTTGCTAGGGTGTTCTGGGTGGTTGCTAGGGCGTGGCTTGATAGCTTCACGATGATCCTGAGATAGTGATTGGTTGCCTGAGTAAATTGAGCCCACCCCCTTGTCTCTGTGACACTGTGATCCAGAGCTGTGGTCAATACAAAATCCCTATGCAAGTTACCATAGTAGGAAAAAAAACACATGCGCTTAATGGGACGTCCTTCCCTATAGTAAGTCAATGGGGAAATTTGGGCACCTCCTACACCCCAGGGGTACAACTTATACCCCATTGTGAGGTATGTTCTGACAGAGCCTGCCAGCCTCTTCAAATGTGGTAAGTCACGAGTTTCTACGAAATCCTCGCTCTGAGCTATGAGTGGTCAAAGTTCGCCGCAATGTTAAGTCAATGGGATTTTTCGGCTACTTTTTCGCCCCTGGGGCGAACATCGTACCCCCGATCCCTTAGAAGAGATATAGCACACCATTCCCGAATAATCCGCACGATTTGACGCCTCATTCATGGGTCTAGGACAAACGGTGTGGGAGGAGTAGCGCGCCGAAGTTTTGTCCAGAAGTAAGAATAATAATAATAATAACTAGAATGTACATTTCCTGAAGAAAATGTGAGTGGTGCTTGCAGTGGCAAAACTCGGCACCCGGTTGCTAGGTTGTGTATGCTGGTTTCTCACCCGAAACAAAAGAGCCCACCCCCATGTCTGTGCGATGTTCTGGTGCTGAGATATGGCTTATTCATGTGTTTGTACGGTTGCTAGGGTACTGAAAATGGTTGCTAGGGTGTGTTGAGGCGGATGCTAAGGTGTTCTGGGTGGTTGCTAGGCGGTTGCTAGGGTGTTCTGGGTGGTTGCTAGGGCGTTGCTATGCGGTTGCTAAGGTATTCTGGGTGGTTGCTAGGCGGTTGCTGGGGTGTTGCTAGGCGGTTGCTAGGGTATTCTGGGTGGTTGCTAGTGCGTTGCTAGGCAGTTGCTAAGGTATTCTGGGTGGTTGCTAGGCGGTTGCTAGGGTGTTCTGGGTGGTTGCTAGGGTGTTGCTAGGCGGTTGCTAAGGTGTTCTGTGTGGTTGCTAGGCAGTTGCTAAGGTGTTCTGGGTGGTTGCTAGGGTGTTGCTAGGTGGTTGCTAAGGTGTTCTGGGTGGTTGCTAGGCGGTTGCTAGGGTGTTCTGGGTGGTTGCTAGGCGGTTGCTAAGGTGTTCTGGGTGGTTGCTAGGGCGTTGCTAGGCGGTTGCTAAGGTGTTCTGGGTGGTTGCTAGGCGGTTGCTAAGGTATTCTGGGTGGTTGCTATGGTGTTGCTAGGCAGTTGGTAGTTGTCACAGATGGTTACTATGGAGTATTTATAGAGTTCTTAGCATGTTCTTAGCCTGATTTAGCACTTAGCTAATCACTATTAGCATGTAGCTATTCACTGCTAGCATGTGTAGCATGTTGGAAGTCCTGTTTGCTAGCATGAGTCAAAAGACCCAACCCCCATGTCTGTACGATGTTCTGATGCAGAGATATAGGTCTTGATAAACGGTTGCTAGGGTACTCTGTTTGGTTGCTATGGAGTGGCTTGGCAGCATCCAATGATGATACTCCAAAAGCTCCTTGCCAGTATGAATGATATAAACCAACCCCCATGCCTCTATGACATTCAGATGTGAAGATATCCCTCTGTGGATTTGGGTTGCTAGGGGGCTTGATAATGGTTGCTAGGGCGTGGCTAGGAAGTAATGAAGGTGATTTGTGATTGGCTGTTGATGCCCTGAGTCAAACAAACCCACCCTCGTGTTTCTATGAGACTTCTATCCAAAGATATCCCTTTGATCTTTTTCAATGGAAGTCTATGGGATCAGTTGCTAAGGAGCTCTAAATGGTTGCTAGGGCGTGGCTTGATAGCTTCACGATGATCCTGAGATAGTGATTGGTTGCCTGAGTAAATTGAGCCCACCCCCTTGTCTCTGTGACACTGTGATCCAGAGCTGTGGTCAATACAAAATCCCTATGCAAGTTACCATAGTAAGAAAAACACATGCGTTTAATGGGACGTCCCTCCCCATAGTAAGTCAATGGGGAAATTTGGGCCACTCTTGCGCCCCAGGGGTACAACTTATACCCCATTGCGATGTATGTTCTGACAGAGCCTGCCAGCCTCTTCAAATGTGGTAAGTCACGAGTTTCTACGAAATCCTCTCTCAGAGTTATGAGTTGTCAAAGTTTGTCGCAATGCAAAGTCTATGGGACTTTTTCGGCTACTTTTTCGCCCCTCGGGCGAACATCGTACCCCCGATCCCTTAGAAGAGATATAGCACACCATTCCCGATTAAGCCGCACGTTTTGACACCTCATTCATGGGTCTAGGACAAACGGTGTGGGAGGAGTAGCGCGCCGAAATGTTGTGTGGAATAATAATAATAATAATAATAAGTATGGAGAATAACAATAGTGATGCCTTGCTTCGCAAGCACCACTAATAAGTATGGAGAATAACAATAGTGATGCCTTGCTTCGCAAGCACCACTAACTAGAATGTACATTTCCTGAAGAAAATGTGAGTGGTGCTTGCAGTGGCAAAACTCGGCACCCGGTTGCTAGGTTGTGTATGCTGGTTTCTCACCCGAAACAAAAGAGCCCACCCCCATGTCTGTGCGATGTTCTGGTGCTGAGATATGGCTTATTCATGTGTTTGTACGGTTGCTAGGGTACTGAAAATGGTTGCTAGGGTGTGTTGAGGCGGATGCTAAGGTGTTCTGGGTGGTTGCTAGGGTGTTCTGGGTGGTTGCTAGGGCGTTGCTATGCGGTTGCTAAGGTATTCTGGGTGGTTGCTAGGCGGTTGCTGGGGTGTTGCTATGCGGTTGCTAGGGTATTCTGGGTGGTTGCTAGGGCGTTGCTAGGCAGTTGCTAAGGTATTCTGGGTGGTTGCTAGGCGGTTGCTAGGGTGTTCTGGGTGGTTGCTAGGGTGTTGCTAGGCGGTTGTTAAGGTGTTCTGTGTGGTTGCTAGGCAGTTGCTAAGGTGTTCTGGGTGGTTGCTAGGGTGTTGCTAGGTGGTTGCTAAGGTGTTCTGGGTGGTTGCTAGGCGGTTGCTAGGGTGTTCTGGGTGGTTGCTAGGGCGTTGCTAGGCGGTTGCTAAGGTGTTCTGGGTGGTTGCTAGGGCGTTGCTAGGCGGTTGCTAAGGTGTTCTGGGTGGTTGCTAGGCGGTTGCTAAGGTATTCTGGGTGGTTGCTATGGTGTTGCTAGGCAGTTGGTAGTTGTCACAGATGGTTACTATGGAGTATTTATAGAGTTCTTAGCATGTTCTTAGCCTGATTTAGCACTTAGCTAATCACTATTAGCATGTAGCTATTCACTGCTAGCATGTGTAGCATGTTGGAAGTCCTGTTTGCTAGCATGAGTCAAAAGACCCAACCCCCATGTCTGTACGATGTTCTGATGCAGAGATATAGGTCTTGATAAACGGTTGCTAGGGTACTCTGTTTGGTTGCTATGGAGTGGCTTGGCAGCATCCAATGATGATACTCCAAAAGCTCCTTGCCAGTATGAATGATATAAACCAACCCCCATGCCTCTATGACATTCAGATGTGAAGATATCCCTCTGTGGATTTGGGTTGCTAGGGGGCTTGATAATGGTTGCTAGGGCGTGGCTAGGAAGTAATGAAGGTGATTTGTGATTGGCTGTTGATGCCCTGAGTCAAACAAACCCACCCTCGTGTTTCTATGAGACTTCTATCCAAAGATATCCCTTTGATCTTTTTCAATGGAAGTCTATGGGATCAGTTGCTAAGGAGCTCTAAATGGTTGCTAGGGCGTGGCTTGATAGCTTCACGATGATCCTGAGATAGTGATTGGTTGCCTGAGTAAATTGAGCCCACCCCCTTGTCTCTGTGACACTGTGATCCAGAGCTGTGGTCAATACAAAATCCCTATGCAAGTTACCATAGTAGGAAAAAAAACACATGCGCTTAATGGGCCTTCCCTCCCCATAGTAAGTCAATGGGGAAATTTGGGCCGCTCTTGCGCCCCAGGGGTACAACTTATACCCCATTGCGATGTATGTTCTGACAGAGCCTGCCAGCCTCTTCAAATGTGGTAAGTCACGAGTTTCTACGAAATCCTCGCTCTGAGCTATGAGTGGTCAAAGTTCGCCGCAATGTTAAGTCAATGGGATTTTTCGGCTACTTTTTCGCCCCTGGGGCGAACATCGTACACCCGATCCCTTAGAAGAGATATAGCACACCATTCCCGAATAGGACGCACGATTTGACGCCTCATTCGTGGGTCTAGGACAAACGGTCTGGGAGGAGTAGCGCGCCGAAGTTTTGTCCAGAAGTAAGAATAATAATAATAATAATAAGTATGGAGAATAACAATAGTGATGCCTTGCTTCGCAAGCACCACTAACTAGAATGTACATTTCCTGAAGAAAATGTGAGTGGTGCTTGCAGTGGCAAAACTCGGCAGTCGGTTGCTAGGTTGTGTATGCTGGTTTCTCACCCGAAACAAAAGAGCCCACCCCCATGTCTGTGCGATGTTCTGGTGCTGAGATATGGCTTATTCATGTGTTTGTACGGTTGCTAGGGTACTGAAAATGGTTGCTAGGGTGTGTTGAGGCGGATGCTAAGGTGTTCTGGGTGGTTGCTAGGGTGTTCTGGGTGGTTGCTAGGGCGTTGCTATGCGGTTGCTAAGGTATTCTGGGTGGTTGCTAGGCGGTTGCTGGGGTGTTGCTATGCGGTTGCTAGGGTATTCTGGGTGGTTGCTAGGGCGTTGCTAGGCAGTTGCTAAGGTATTCTGGGTGGTTGCTAGGCGGTTGCTAGGGTGTTCTGGGTGGTTGCTAGGGTGTTGCTAGGCGGTTGCTAAGGTGTTCTGTGTGGTTGCTAGGCAGTTGCTAAGGTGTTCTGGGTGGTTGCTAGGGTGTTGCTAGGTGGTTGCTAAGGTGTTCTGGGTGGTTGCTAGGCGGTTGCTAGGGTGTTCTGGGTGGTTGCTAGGGCGTTGCTAGGCGGTTGCTAAGGTGTTCTGGGTGGTTGCTAGGGCGTTGCTAGGCGGTTGCTAAGGTGTTCTGGGTGGTTGCTAGGCGGTTGCTAAGGTATTCTGGGTGGTTGCTATGGTGTTGCTAGGCAGTTGGTACTTGTCACAGATGGTTACTATGGAGTATTTATAGAGTTCTTAGCATGTTCTTAGCCTGATTTAGCACTTAGCTAATCACTATTAGCATGTAGCTATTCACTGCTAGCATGTGTAGCATGTTGGAAGTCCTGTTTGCTAGCATGAGTCAAAAGACCCAACCCCCATGTCTGTACGATGTTCTGATGCAGAGATATAGGTCTTGATAAACGGTTGCTAGGGTACTCTGTTTGGTTGCTATGGAGTGGCTTGGCAGCATCCAATGATGATACTCCAAAAGCTCCTTGCCAGTATGAATGATATAAACCAACCCCCATGCCTCTATGACATTCAGATGTGAAGATATCCCTCTGTGGATTTGGGTTGCTAGGGGGCTTGATAATGGTTGCTAGGGCGTGGCTAGGAAGTAATGAAGGTGATTTGTGATTGGCTGTTGATGCCCTGAGTCAAACAAACCCACCCTCGTGTTTCTACGAGACTTCTATCCAAAGATATCCCTTTGATCTTTTTCAATGGAAGTCTATGGGATCAGTTGCTAAGGAGCTCTAAATGGTTGCTAGGGCGTGGCTTGATAGCTTCACGATGATCCTGAGATAGTGATTGGTTGCATGAGTAAATTGAGCCCACCCCCTTGTCTCTGTGACACTGTGATCCAGAGCTGTGGTCAATACAAAATCCCTATGCAAGTTACCATAGTAGGAAAAAAAAACACATGCGCTTAATGGGCCGTCCCTCCCCATAGTAAGTCAATGGGGAAATTTGGGCCACTCTTGCGCCCCAGGGGTACAACTTATACCCCATTGCGATGTATGTTCTGACAGAGCCTGCCAGCCTCTTCAAATGTGGTAAGTCACGAGTTTCTACGAAATCCTCTCTCAGAGTTATGAGTTGTCAAAGTTTGTCGCAATGCAAAGTCTATGGGACTTTTTCGGCTACTTTTTCGCCCCTCGGGCGAACATCGTACCCCCGATCCCTTAGAAGAGATATAGCACACCATTCCCGATTAAGCCGCACGTTTTGACACCTCATTCGTGGGTCTAGGACAAACGGTGTGGGAGGAGTAGCGCGCCGAAATGTTGTGTGGAATAATAATAATAATAATAAGTATGGAGAATAACAATAGTGATGCCTTGCTTCGCAAGCACCACTAATAAGTATGGAGAATAACAATAGTGATGCCTTGCTTCGCAAGCACCACTAACTAGAATGTACATTTCCTGAAGAAAATGTGAGTGGTGCTTGCAGTGGCAAAACTCGGCACCCGGTAGATGCTACTGTGATGCAAAAGAGCCCATCCCCATGTCTGTACAATGTCGTGGAGCTGAGATATGGCTTATTCATGTGTTTGTACGGTTGCTAGGGTACTGAAAATGGTTGCTAGGGTGTGGCTGTACAGTTTATGGTTTGATATTTAAAGACCATTTGCCAGTCTGAGTCAAAAGAGCCCGACTCTGTATTTGTACAATGCTCTGGTGCTGAGATATGGCTTGTTAATGTTGATATACGGTTGCTAGGGTGCTGTAAATGGTTGCTGGGGCGTGGCTATGAAGTTGTTATGTCACTACTTATTGTCTGCTTGATAGGCCGAGTCAAAAGAGCCCAGCCTCAAGTCTCTATGACCTTCTGATCCGAATCTATGATCTCACAAATGTTTGCCAATGTTAAGTCTATGGGACTTTTTTCGGACGATTTTTCGGGGCCGAAAACAAACATCGTACACCCGATCGCTTAGAAAAGATATAGCACACCTCTCCTCAATAAGCCGGTCGATTTGACACCTCATTCGTGGGTCTACGACAAACGGTGCCGGAGGAGTAGCGCGCCGAAGTTTTGTCAAGGTGAATAGTAATCACAACACTAGAATGTACATTTCCTGAAGAAAATGTGAGTGGTGCTTGCAGTGGCAAAACTCGGCACCCGGTTGCTAGGTTGTGTATGCTGGTTTCTCACCCGAAACAAAAGAGCCCACCCCCATGTCTGTGCAATGTCGTGGAGCTGAGATATGGCGTATTCATGTGTTTGTACGGTTGCTAGGGTACTCTAAATGGTTGCTATGGTGTGGCTATAGAGTTTATGGGGTGATATTGAAAGACCATTTGCCAGTCTGAGTCAAAAGAGCCCAACTTTGTATTTGTACAATGCTCTGGTGCTGAGATATGGCTTGTTAATGTTGATATACGGTTGCTAGGGTGCTGTAAATGGTTGCTAGGGCGTGGCTATGAAGTTGTTATGTCACTACTTATTGTCTGCTTGATAGGCCGAGTCAAAAGAGCCCTGCCTCAAGTCTCTATGACCTTCTGATCCGAATATATGATCTCACAAATGTTTGCCAATGTTAAGTCTATGGGAGTTTTTTCGGACGATTTTTCGGGGCCGAAAACAAACATCGTACACCCGATTGCTTAGAAAAGATATAGCACACCTCTCCTCAATAAGCCGGTCGATTTGACACCTCATTCGTGGGTCAACGACAAACGGTGCCGGAGGAGTAGCGCGCCGAAGTTTTGTCAAGGTGAATAGTAATCACAACACTAGAATGTACATTTCCTGAAGAAAATGTGAGTGGTGCTTGCAGTGGCAAAACTCGGCACCCGGTAGATGCTACTGTGATGCAAAAGAGCCCATCCCCATGTCTGTACAATGTCGTGGAGCTGAGATATGGCTTATTCATGTGTTTGTACGGTTGCTAGGGTACTGAAAATGGTTGCTAGGGTGTGGCTGTACAGTTTATGGTTTGATATTTAAAGACCATTTGCCAGTCTGAGTCAAAAGAGCCCGACTCTGTATTTGTACAATGCTCTGGTGCTGAGATATGGCTTGTTAATGTTGATATACGGTTGCTAGGGTGCTGTAAATGGTTGCTGGGGCGTGGCTATGAAGTTGTTATGTCACTACTTATTGTCTGCTTGATAGGCCGAGTCAAAAGAGCCCAGCCTCAAGTCTCTATGACCTTCTGATCCGAATCTATGATCTCACAAATGTTTGCCAATGTTAAGTCTATGGGACTTTTTTCGGACGATTTTTCGGGGCCGAAAACAAACATCGTACACCCGATCGCTTAGAAAAGATATAGCACACCTCTCCTCAATAAGCCGGTCGATTTGACACCTCATTCGTGGGTCTACGACAAACGGTGCCGGAGGAGTAGCGCGCCGAAGTTTTGTCAAGGTGAATAGTAATCACAACACTAGAATGTACATTTCCTGAAGAAAATGTGAGTGGTGCTTGCAGTGGCAAAACTCGGCACCCGGTTGCTAGGTTGTGTATGCTGGTTTCTCACCCGAAACAAAAGAGCCCACCCCCATGTCTGTGCGATGTTCTGGTGCTGAGATATGGCTTATTCATGTGTTTGTACGGTTGCTAGGGTACTGAAAATGGTTGCTAGGGTGTGTTGAGGCGGACGCTAAGGTGTTCTGGGTGGTTGCTAGGCGGTTGCTAGGGTGTTCTGGGTGGTTGCTAGGGCGTTGCTATGCGGTTGCTAAGGTATTCTGGGTGGTTGCTAGGCGGTTGCTAGGGTGTTGCTATGCGGTTGCTAGGGTATTCTGGGTGGTTGCTAGGGCGTTGCTAAGGTATTCTGGGTGGTTGCTAGGCGGTTGCTAGGGTGTTCTGGGTGGTTGCTAGGCAGTTGCTAAGGTGTTCTGGGTGGTTGCTAGGGCGTTGCTAGGCGGTTGCTAAGGTGTTCTGGGTGGTTGCTAGGCGGTTGCTAAGGTGTTCTGGGTGGTTGCTATGGTGTTGCTAGGCAGTTGGTAGTTGTCACAGATGGTTACTATGGAGTATTTATAGAGTTCTTAGCATGTTCTTAGCCTGATTTAGCACTTAGCTAATCACTATTAGCATGTAGCTATTGACTGCTAGCATGTGTAGCATGTTGGAAGTCCTGTTTGCTAGCATGAGTCAAAAGACCCAACCCCCATGTCTGTACGATGTTCTGATGCAGAGATATAGGTCTTGATAAATGGTTGCTAGGGTACTCTGTTTGGTTGCTATGGAGTGGCTTGGCAGCATCCAATGATGATACTCCAAAAGCTCCTTGCTAGTATGAATGATATAAACCAACCCCCATGCCTCTATGACATTCAGATGTGAAGATATCCCTCTGTGGATTTGGGTTGCTAGGGGGCTTGATAATGGTTGCTAGGGCGTGGCTAGGAAGTAATGAAGGTGATTTGTGATTGGCTGTTGATGCCCTGAGTCAAACAAACCCACCCTCGTGTTTCTATGAGACTTCTATCCAAAGATATCCCTTTGATCTTTTTCAATGGAAGTCTATGGGATCAGTTGCTAAGGAGCTCTAAATGGTTGCTAGGGCGTGGCTTGATAGCTTCACGATGATCCTGAGATAGTGATTGGTTGCCTGAGTAAATTGAGCCCACCCCCTTGTCTCTGTGACACTGTGATCCAGAGCTGTGGTCAATACAAAATCCCTATGCAAGTTACCATAGTAGGAAAAAAAACACATGCGCTTAATGGGCCTTCCCTCCCCATAGTAAGTCAATGGGGAAATTTGGGCCGCTCTTGCGCCCCAGGGGTACAACTTATACCCCATTGTGAGGTATGTTCTGACAGAGCCTGCCAGCCTCTTCAAATGTGGTAAGTCACGAGTTTCTACGAAATCCTCGCTCTGAGCTATGAGTGGTCAAAGTTCGCCGCAATGTTAAGTCAATGGGATTTTTCGGCTACTTTTTCGCCCCCGGGGCGAACATCGTACCCCCGATCCCTTAGAAGAGATATAGCACACCATTCCCGAATAGGACGCACGATTTGACGCCTCATTCGTGGGTCTATGACAAACGGTGCGGGAGGAGTAGCGCGCCGAAATTTTGTCCAGAAGAAGAAGAATAATAATAATAAGTATGGAGAATAACAATAGTGATGCCTTGCTTCGCAAGCACCACTAACTAGAATGTACATTTCCTGAAGAAAATGTGAGTGGTGCTTGCAGTGGCAAAACTCGGCAGTCGGTTGCTAGGTTGTGTATGCTGGTTTCTCACCCGAAACAAAAGAGCCCACCCCCATGTCTGTGCGATGTTCTGGTGCTGAGATATGGCTTATTCATGTGTTTGTACGGTTGCTAGGGTACTGAAAATGGTTGCTAGGGTGTGTTGAGGCGGATGCTAAGGTGTTCTGGGTGGTTGCTAGGGTGTTCTGGGTGGTTGCTAGGGCGTTGCTATGCGGTTGCTAAGGTATTCTGGGTGGTTGCTAGGCGGTTGCTGGGGTGTTGCTATGCGGTTGCTAGGGTATTCTGGGTGGTTGCTAGGGCGTTGCTAGGCAGTTGCTAAGGTATTCTGGGTGGTTGCTAGGCGGTTGCTAGGGTGTTCTGGGTGGTTGCTAGGGTGTTGCTAGGCGGTTGCTAAGGTGTTCTGTGTGGTTGCTAGGCAGTTGCTAAGGTGTTCTGGGTGGTTGCTAGGGTGTTGCTAGGTGGTTGCTAAGGTGTTCTGGGTGGTTGCTAGGCGGTTGCTAGGGTGTTCTGGGTGGTTGCTAGGGCGTTGCTAGGCGGTTGCTAAGGTGTTCTGGGTGGTTGCTAGGGCGTTGCTAGGCGGTTGCTAAGGTGTTCTGGGTGGTTGCTAGGCGGTTGCTAAGGTATTCTGGGTGGTTGCTATGGTGTTGCTAGGCAGTTGGTACTTGTCACAGATGGTTACTATGGAGTATTTATAGAGTTCTTAGCATGTTCTTAGCCTGATTTAGCACTTAGCTAATCACTATTAGCATGTAGCTATTCACTGCTAGCATGTGTAGCATGTTGGAAGTCCTGTTTGCTAGCATGAGTCAAAAGACCCAACCCCCATGTCTGTACGATGTTCTGATGCAGAGATATAGGTCTTGATAAACGGTTGCTAGGGTACTCTGTTTGGTTGCTATGGAGTGGCTTGGCAGCATCCAATGATGATACTCCAAAAGCTCCTTGCCAGTATGAATGATATAAACCAACCCCCATGCCTCTATGACATTCAGATGTGAAGATATCCCTCTGTGGATTTGGGTTGCTAGGGGGCTTGATAATGGTTGCTAGGGCGTGGCTAGGAAGTAATGAAGGTGATTTGTGATTGGCTGTTGATGCCCTGAGTCAAACAAACCCACCCTCGTGTTTCTACGAGACTTCTATCCAAAGATATCCCTTTGATCTTTTTCAATGGAAGTCTATGGGATCAGTTGCTAAGGAGCTCTAAATGGTTGCTAGGGCGTGGCTTGATAGCTTCACGATGATCCTGAGATAGTGATTGGTTGCATGAGTAAATTGAGCCCACCCCCTTGTCTCTGTGACACTGTGATCCAGAGCTGTGGTCAATACAAAATCCCTATGCAAGTTACCATAGTAGGAAAAAAAAACACATGCGCTTAATGGGCCGTCCCTCCCCATAGTAAGTCAATGGGGAAATTTGGGCCACTCTTGCGCCCCAGGGGTACAACTTATACCCCATTGCGATGTATGTTCTGACAGAGCCTGCCAGCCTCTTCAAATGTGGTAAGTCACGAGTTTCTACGAAATCCTCTCTCAGAGTTATGAGTTGTCAAAGTTTGTCGCAATGCAAAGTCTATGGGACTTTTTCGGCTACTTTTTCGCCCCTCGGGCGAACATCGTACCCCCGATCCCTTAGAAGAGATATAGCACACCATTCCCGATTAAGCCGCACGTTTTGACACCTCATTCGTGGGTCTAGGACAAACGGTGTGGGAGGAGTAGCGCGCCGAAATGTTGTGTGGAATAATAATAATAATAACTAGAATGTACATTTCCTGAAGAAAATGTGAGTGGTGCTTGCAGTGGCAAAACTCGGCACCCGGTTGCTAGGTTGTGTATGCTGGTTTCTCACCCGAAACAAAAGAGCCCACCCCCATGTCTGTGCGATGTTCTGGTGCTGAGATATGGCTTATTCATGAGTTTGTACGGTTGCTAGGGTACTGAAAATGGTTGCTAGGGTGTGTTGAGGCGGATGCTAAGGTGTTCTGGGTGGTTGCTAGGCGGTTGCTAGGGTGTTCTGGGTGGTTGCTAGGGCGTTGCTATGCGGTTGCTAAGGTATTCTGGGTGGTTGCTAGGGCGTTGCTAGGCAGTTGCTAAGGTATTCTGGGTGGTTGCTAGGCGGTTGCTAGGGTTTTCTGGGTGGTTGCTAGGGTGTTGCTAGGCGGTTGCTAAGGTGTTCTGTGTGGTTGCTAGGCAGTTGCTAAGGTGTTCTGGGTGGTTGCTAGGGTGTTGCTAGGCGGTTGCTAAGGTGTTCTGGGTGGTTGCTAGGCGGTTGCTAAGGTATTCTGGGTGGTTGCTATGGTGTTGCTAGGCAGTTGGTAGTTGTCACAGATGGTTACTATGGAGTATTTATAGAGTTCTTAGCATGTTCTTAGCCTGATTTAGCACTTAGCTAATCACTATTAGCATGTAGCTATTCACTGCTAGCATGTGTAGCATGTTGGAAGTCCTGTTTGCTAGCATGAGTCAAAAGAGCCAACCCCCATGTCTGTACGATGTTCTGATGCAGAGATATAGGTCTTGATAAATGGTTGCTAGGGTACTCTGTTTGGTTGCTATGGAGTGGCTTGGCAGCATCCAATGATGATACTCCAAAAGCTCCTTGCCAGTATGAATGATATAAACCAACCCCCATGCCTCTATGACATTCAGATGTGAAGATATCCCTCTGTGGATTTGGGTTGCTAGGGGGCTTGATAATGGTTGCTAGGGCGTGGCTAGGAAGTAATGAAGGTGATTTGTGATTGGCTGTTGATGCCCTGAGTCAAACAAACCCACCCTCGTGTTTCTATGAGACTTCTATCCAAAGATATCCCTTTGATCTTTTTCAATGGAAGTCTATGGGATCAGTTGCTAAGGAGCTCTAAATGGTTGCTAGGGCGTGGCTTGATAGCTTCACGATGATCCTGAGATAGTGATTGGTTGCCTGAGTAAATTGAGCCCACCCCCTTGTCTCTGTGACACTGTGATCCAGAGCTGTGGTCAATACAAAATCCCTATGCAAGTTACCATAGTAAGAAAAACACATGCGTTTAATGGGACGTCCCTCCCCATAGTAAGTCAATGGGGAAATTTGGGCAGCTCTTGCGCCCCAGGGGTACAACTTATACCCCATTGTGAGGTATGTTCTGACAGAGCCTGCCAGCCTCTTCAAATGTGGTAAGTCACGAGTTTCTACGAAATCCTCGCTCTGAGCTATGAGTGGTCAAAGTTCGCCGCAATGTTAAGTCAATGGGATTTTTCGGCTACTTTTTCGCCCCTGGGGCGAACATCGCACCCCCGATCCCTTAGAAGAGATATAGCACACCACACCGCAATAATCCGCACGATTTGACGCCTCATTCGTGGGTCTATGACAAACGGTGTGGGAGGAGTAGCGCGCGGACGGAATGTGTGGAAGAAGAATAATAATAATAAGTATGGAGAATAACAATAGTGATGCCTTGCTTCGCAAGCACCACTAACTAGAATGTACATTTCCTGAAGAAAATGTGAGTGGTGCTTGCAGTGGCAAAACTCGGCACCCGGTTGCTAGGTTGTGTATGCTGGTTTCTCACCCGAAACAAAAGAGCCCATCCCCATGTCTGTGCGATGTTCTGGTGCTGAGATATGGCTTATTCATGTGTTTGTACGGTTGCTAGGGTACTGAAAATGGTTGCTAGGGTGTGTTGAGGCGGATGCTAAGGTGTTCTGGGTGGTTGCTAGGGTGTTCTGGGTGGTTGCTAGGGCGTTGCTATGCGGTTGCTAAGGTATTCTGGGTGGTTGCTAGGCGGTTGCTGGGGTGTTGCTATGCGGTTGCTAGGGTATTCTGGGTGGTTGCTAGGGCGTTGCTAGGCAGTTGCTAAGGTATTCTGGGTGGTTGCTAGGCGGTTGCTAGGGTGTTCTGGGTGGTTGCTAGGGTGTTGCTAGGCGGTTGCTAAGGTGTTCTGTGTGGTTGCTAGGCAGTTGCTAAGGTGTTCTGGGTGGTTGCTAGGGTGTTGCTAGGTGGTTGCTAAGGTGTTCTGGGTGGTTGCTAGGCGGTTGCTAGGGTGTTCTGGGTGGTTGCTAGGGCGTTGCTAGGCGGTTGCTAAGGTGTTCTGGGTGGTTGCTAGGGCGTTGCTAGGCGGTTGCTAAGGTGTTTTGGGTGGTTGCTAGGCGGTTGCTAAGGTATTCTGGGTGGTTGCTATGGTGTTGCTAGGCAGTTGGTAGTTGTCACAGATGGTTACTGTGGAGTATTTATAGAGTTCTTAGCATGTTCTTAGCCTGATTTAGCACTTAGCTAATCACTATTAGCATGTAGCTATTCACTGCTAGCATGTGTAGCATGTTGGAAGTCCTGTTTGCTAGCATGAGTCAAAAGACCCAACCCCCATGTCTGTACGATGTTCTGATGCAGAGATATAGGTCTTGATAAACGGTTGCTAGGGTACTCTGTTTGGTTGCTATGGAGTGGCTTGGCAGCATCCAATGATGATACTCCAAAAGCTCCTTGCCAGTATGAATGATATAAACCAACCCCCATGCCTCTATGACATTCAGATATGAAGATATCCCTCTGTGGATTTGGGTTGCTACGGGGCTTGATAATGGTTGCTAGGGCGTGGCTAGGAAGTAATGAAGGTGATTTGTGATTGGCTGTTGATGCCCTGAGTCAAACAAACCCACCCTCGTGTTTCTACGAGACTTCTATCCAAAGATATCCCTTTGATCTTTTTCAATGGAAGTCTATGGGATCAGTTGCTAAGGAGCTCTAAATGGTTGCTAGGGCGTGGCTTGATAGCTTCACGATGATCCTGAGATAGTGATTGGTTGCATGAGTAAATTGAGCCCACCCCCTTGTCTCTGTGACACTGTGATCCAGAGCTGTGGTCAATACAAAATCCCTATGCAAGTTACCATAGTAAGAAAAACACATGCGTTTAATGGGACGTCCCTCCCCATAGTAAGTCAATGGGGAAATTTGGGCACCTCCTACACCCCAGGGGTACAACTTATACCCCACTGCGATGTATGTTCTGACAGAGCCTGCCAGCCTCTTCAAATGTGGTAAGTCACGAGTTTCTACGAAATCCTCTCTCAGAGTTATGAGTTGTCAAAGTTTGTCGCAATGCAAAGTCTATGGGACTTTTTCGGCTACTTTTTCGCCCCTCGGGCGAACATCGTACCCCCGATCCCTTAGAAGAGATATAGCACACCATTCCCGAATAATCCGCACGTTTTGACACCTCATTCACGGGTCTAGGACAAACGGTGTGGGAGGAGTAGCGCGCCGAAATGTTGTGTGGAATAATAATAATAACTAGAATGTACATTTCCTGAAGAAAATGTGAGTGGTGCTTGCAGTGGCAAAACTCGGCACCCGGTTGCTAGGTTGTGTATGCTGGTTTCTCACCCGAAACAAAAGAGCCCACCCCCATGTCTGTGCGATGTTCTGGTGCTGAGATATGGCTTATTCATGTGTTTGTACGGTTGCTAGGGTACTGAAAACGGTTGCTAGGGTGTGTTGAGGCGGATGCTAAGGTGTTCTGGGTGGTTGCTATGCGGTTGCTAGGGTGTTCTGGGTGGTTGCTAGGGCGTTGCTAGGCAGTTGCTAAGGTATTCTGGGTGGTTGCTAGGCGGTTGCTAGGGTGTTCTGGGTGGTTGCTAGGGTGTTGCTAGGCGGTTGCTAAGGTGTTCTGGGTGGTTGCTAGGCAGTTGCTAAGGTGTTCTGGGTGGTTGCTAGGGCGTTGCTAGGCAGTTGGTAGTTGTCACAGATGGTTACTATGGAGTATTTATAGAGTTCTTAGCATGTTCTTAGCCTGATTTAGCACTTAGCTAATCACTATTAGCATGTAGCTATTCACTGCTAGCATGTGTAGCATGTTGGAAGTCCTGTTTGCTAGCATGAGTCAAAAGACCCAACCCCCATGTCTGTACGATGTTCTGATGCAGAGATATAGGTCTTGATAAACGGTTGCTAGGGTACTCTGTTTGGTTGCTATGGAGTGGCTTGGCAGCATCCAATGATGATATTCCAAAAGCTCCTTGCCAGTATGAATGATATAAACCAACCCCCATGCCTCTATGACATTCAGATGTGAAGATATCCCTCTGTGGATTTGGGTTGCTAGGGGGCTTGATAATGGTTGCTAGGGCGTGGCTAGGAAGTAATGAAGGTGATTTGTGATTGGCTGTTGATGCCCTGAGTCAAACAAACCCACCCTCGTGTTTCTATGAGACTTCTATCCAAAGATATCCCTTTGATCTTTTTCAATGGAAGTCTATGGGATCAGTTGCTAAGGAGCTGTAAATGGTTGCTAGGGCGTGGCTTGATAGCTTCACGGTGATCCTGAGATAGTGATTGGTTGCCTGAGTAAATTGAGCCCACCCCCTTGTCTCTGTGACACTGTGATCCAGAGCTGTGGTCAATACAAAATCCCTATGCAAGTTACCATAGTAAGAAAAACACATGCGTTTAATGGGACGTCCCTCCCCATAGTAAGTCAATGGGGAAATTTGGGCAGCTCTTGCGCCCCAGGGGTACAACTTATACCCCATTGTGAGGTATGTTCTGACAGAGCCTGCCAGCCTCTTCAAATGTGGTAAGTCACGAGTTTCTACGAAATCCTCGCTCTGAGCTATGAGTGGTCAAAGTTCGCCGCAATGTTAAGTCAATGGGATTTTTCGGCTACTTTTTTGCCCCTGGGGCGAACATCGCACCCCCGATCCCTTAGAAGAGATATAGCACACCACACCGCAATAATCCGCACGATTTGACGCCTCATTCATGGGTCTATGACAAACGGTGTGGGAGGAGTAGCGCGCGGACGGAATGTGTGGAAGAAGAATAATAATAATAAGTATGGAGAATAACAATAGTGATGCCTTGCTTCGCAAGCACCACTAATAATAATAACTAGAATGTACATTTCCTGAAGAAAATGTGAGTGGTGCTTGCAGTGGCAAAACTCGGCACCCGGTTGCTAGGTTGTGTATGCTGGTTTCTCACCCGAAACAAAAGAGCCCACCCCCATGTCTGTGCGATGTTCTGGTGCTGAGATATGGCTTATTCATGTGTTTGTACGGTTGCTAGGGTACTGAAAATGGTTGCTAGGGTGTGTTGAGGCGGATGCTAAGGTGTTCTGGGTGGTTGCTAGGGTGTTCTGGGTGGTTGCTAGGGCGTTGCTATGCGGTTGCTAAGGTATTCTGGGTGGTTGCTAGGCGGTTGCTGGGGTGTTGCTATGCGGTTGCTAGGGTATTCTGGATGGTTGCTAGGGCGTTGCTAGGCGGTTGCTAAGGTGTTATGTGTGGTTGCTAGGCGGTTGCTAAGGTATTCTGGGTGGTTGCTATGGTGTTGCTAGGCAGTTGCTAGGGTGTTCTGGGTGGTTGCTAGGGCGTTGCTATGCGGTTGCTAAGGTATTCTGGGTGGTTGCTAGGGCGTTGCTAGGCGGTTGCTAAGGTGTTCTGGGTGGTTGCTAGGCGGTTGCTAAGGTATTCTGGGTGGTTGCTATGGTGTTGCTAGACAGTTGGTAGTTGTTACAGATGGTTACTATGGAGTATTTATAGAGTTCTTAGCATGTTCTTAGCCTGATTTAGCACTTAGCTAATCACTATTAGCATGTAGCTATTCACTGCTAGCATGTGTAGCATGTTGGAAGTCCTGTTTGCTAGCATGAGTCAAAAGACCCAACCCCCATGTCTGTACGATGTTCTGATGCAGAGATATAGG
>CM077174.1:40553906-40716406 GCA_039654105.1 Coreius guichenoti | reverse complement strand
TCGACTGTGTGTGCAGAACAATCATTTAAATGGTTTAAAATAATGTTCAATGAGATCGCACGTCGACTGTGTGTGCAGAACAAGTATTTAAATGGTTTAAAATAATGTTCTATGAGATCGCACGTCGACTGTGTGCAGAACAATCATTTAAATGGTTTAAAATAATGTTCAATGAGATCGCACGTCGACTGTGTGTGCAGAACAAGTATTTAAATGGTTTAAAATAATGTTCAATGAGATCGCACGTCGACTGTGTGCAGAACAATCATTTAAATGGTTTAAAATAATGTTCTATGAGATCGCACGTCGACTGTGTGCAGAACAATCATTTAAATGGTTTAAAATAATGTTCAATGAGATCGCACGTCGACTGTGTGTGCAGAACAAGTATTTAAATGGTTTAAAATAATGTTCAATGAGATCGCACGTCGACTGTGTGCAGAACAATCATTTAAATGGTTTAAAATAATGTTCAATGAGATCGCACGTCGACTGTGTGTGCAGAACAATCATTTAAATGGTTTAAAATAATGTTCAATGAGATCGCACGTCGACTGTGTGCAGAACAATCATTTAAATGGTTTAAAATAATGTTCTATGAGATCGCACGTCGACTTTGTGCAGAACAATCATTTAAATGGTTTAAAATAATGTTCAATGAGATCGCACGTCGACTGTGTGTGCAGAACAATCATTTAAATGGTTTAAAATAATGTTCAATGAGATCGCACGTCGACTGTGTGCAGAACAATCATTTAAATGGTTTAAAATAATGTTCTATGAGATCGCACGTCGACTGTGTGTGCAGAACAATCATTTAAATGGTTTAAAATAATGTTCAATGAGATCGCACACCGACTGCATGTGCAGAACAAGTATTTACATGGTTTAAAATAATGTTCAATGAGATCGCACACCGACTGTGTGCAGAACAATCATTTAAATGGTTTAAAATAATGTTCTATGAGATTGCACGTCGACTGTGTGCAGAACAAGCATTTAAATGGTTTAAAATAATGTTCAATGAGATCGCACGTCGACTGTGTGCAGAACAATCATTTAAATGGTTTAAAATAATGTTCAATGAGATCGCACACCGACTGCATGTGCAGAACAAGTATTTAAATGGTTTAAAATAATGTTCAATGAGATCGCACGTCGACTGTGTGCAGAACAATCATTTAAATGGTTTAAAATAATGTTCAATGAGATCGCACACCGACTGCATGTGCAGAACAAGTATTTAAATGGTTTAAAATAATGTTCAATGAGATCGCACGTCGACTGTGTGCAGAACAATCATTTAAATGGTTTAAAATAATGTTCTATGAGATTGCACGTCGACTGTGTGCAGAACAAGCATTTAAATGGTTTAAAATAATGGTTTAAAATAATGTGTGTGCTTGCTCTGTGTGTGCAGAACAAGCATTTAAATGGTTTAAAATAATGTTCTATGAGATCGCACGTCGACTGTGTGTGCAGAACAAGCATTTAAATGGTTTAAAATAATGTTCAATGAGATCGCAGGTCGACTGTGTGTGCAGAACAAGCATTTAAATGGTTTAAAATAATGTTCAATGAGATCGCAGGTCGACTGTGTGTGCAGAACAAGCATTTAAATGGTTTAAAATAATGTTCTATGAGATCGCACGTCGACTGTGTGCAGAACAAGCATTTAAATGGATTAAAATAATGTTCTATGAGATCGCGCGTCGACTGTGTGCAGAACAAGCATTTAAATGGATTAAAATAATGTTCTATGAGATCGCACGTCGACTGTGTGTGCAGAACAAGCATTTAAATGGATTAAAATAATGTTCAATGAGATCGCAGGTCGACTGTGTGTGCAGAACAAGCATTTAAATGGTTTAAAATAATGTTCTATGAGATCGCGCGTCGACTGTGTGTGCAGAACAAGCATTTAAATGGATTAAAATAATGTTCTATGAGATCGCGCGTCGACTGTGTGTGCAGAACAAGCATTTAAATGGTTTAAAATAATGTTCAATGAGATCGCAGGTCGACTGTGTGTGCAGAACAAGCATTTAAATGGTTTAAAATAATGTTCTATGAGATCGCGCGTCGACTGTGTGTGCAGAACAAGCATTTAAATGGATTAAAATAATGTTCTATGAGATCGCGCGTCGACTGTGTGTGCAGAACAAGCATTTAAATGGATTAAAATAATGTTCTATGAGATCGCGCGTCGACTGTGTGTGCAGAACAAGCATTTAAATGGTTTAAAATAATGTTCAATGAGATCGCAGGTCGACTGTGTGTGCAGAACAAGCATTTAAATGGTTTAAAATAATGTTCTATGAGATCGCGCGTCGACTGTGTGTGCAGAACAAGCATTTAAATGGTTTAAAATAATGTTCAATGAGATCGCAGGTCGACTGTGTGTGCAGAACAAGCATTTAAATGGATTAAAATAATGTTCTATGAGATCGCGCGTCGACTGTGTGTGCAGAACAAGCATTTAAATGGATTAAAATAATGTTCTATGAGATCGCGCGTCGACTGTGTGTGCAGAACAAGCATTTAAATGGATTAAAATAATGTTCTATGAGATCGCGCGTCGACTGTGTGTGCAGAACAAGCATTTAAATGGATTAAAATAATGTTCTATGAGATCGCACGTTGACTGTGTGTGCAGAACAAGCACTTAAATGGATTAAAATAATGTTGTATGAGATCGCACGTCGATTGTGTTTGCAGAACAAGCATTTAAATGGTTTAAAATAATGTTCAATGAGATCGTACGTCGACTGTGTGCAGAACAAGCATTTAAATGGTTTAAAATAATGTTCAATGAGATCGTACGTCGACTGTGTGCAGAACAAGCATTTAAATGGTTTAAAATAATGTTCAATGAGATCGCAGGTGGACTGTGTGTGCAGAACAAGCATTTAAATGGTTTAAAATAATGTTCAATGAGATCGCACGTCGACTGTGTTTGCAGAACAAGCGTTTAAATGGTTTAAAATAATGTTCAATGAGATCGTACGTCGACTGTGTGTGCAGAACAAGCATTTAAATGGTTTAAAATAATGTTCAATGAGATCGCAGGTCGACTGTGTGTGCAGAACAAGCATTTAAATGGATTAAAATAATGTTCTGTGAGATCGCGCGTCGACTGTGTGTGCAGAACAAGCATTTAAATGGATTAAAATAATGTTCTATGAGATCGCGGGTCGACTGTGTGTGCAGAACAAGCATTTAAATGGATTAAAATAATGTTCTATGAGATCGCGCGTCGACTGTGTGTGCAGAACAAGCATTTAAATGGTTTAAAATAATGTTCTATGAAATCGCGGGTCGACTGTGTGTGCAGAACAAGCATTTAAATGGATTAAAATAATGTTCTATGAGATCGCGGGTCGACTGTGTGTGCAGAACAAGCATTTAAATGGATTAAAATAATGTTCTATGAGATCGCGCGTCGACTGTGTGTGCAGAACAAGCATTTAAATGGTTTAAAATAATGTTCTATGAGATCGCGCGTCGACTGTGTGTGCAGAACAAGCATTTAAATGGTTTAAAATAATGTTCTATGAGATCGCGCGTCGACTGTGTGCAGAACAAGCATTTAAATGGTTTAAAATAATGTTCTATGAGATCGCGCGTCGACTGTGTGTGCAGAACAAGCATTTAAATGGATTAAAATAATGTTCTATGAGATCGCGCGTCAACTGTGTGTGCAGAACAAGCATTTAAATGGTTTAAAATAATGTTCAATGAGATCGCACACCGACTGCATGTGCAGAACAAGTATTTAAATGGTTTAAAATAATGTTCTATGAGATTGCACGTCGACTGTGTGCAGAACAAGCATTTAAATGGTTTAAAATAATGTTCAATGAGATCGCACGTCGACTGTGTGCAGAACAATCATTTAAATGGTTTAAAATAATGTTCAATGAGATCGCACACCGACTGCATGTGCAGAACAAGTATTTAAATGGTTTAAAATAATGTTCAATGAGATCGCACGTCGACTGTGTGCAGAACAATCATTTAAATGGTTTAAAATAATGTTCTATGAGATTGCACGTCGACTGTGTGCAGAACAAGCATTTAAATGGTTTAAAATAATGTTCTATGAGATCGCACGTCGACTGTGTGCAGAACAAGCATTTAAATGGTTTAAAATAATGTTCTATGAGATCGCGCGTCGACTGTGTGCAGAACAAGCATTTAAATGGTTTAAAATAATGTTCTATGAGATCGCGCGTCGACTGTGTGCAGAACAAGCATTTAAATGGTTTAAAATAATGTTCTATGAGATCGCACGTCGACTGTGTGCAGAACAAGCATTTAAATGGTTTAAAATAATGTTCTATGAGATTGCACGTCGACTGTGTGCAGAACAAGCATTTAAATGGTTTAAAATAATGTTCTATGAGATCGCACGTCGACTGTGTGCAGAACAAGCATTTAAATGGTTTAAAATAATGTTCTATGAGATCGCGCGTCGACTGTGTGTGCAGAACAAGCATTTAAATGGATTAAAATAATGTTCTATGAGATCGCACGTCGACTGTGTGTGTAGAACAAGCATTTAAATGGTTTAAAATAATGTTCTATGAGATCGCGCGTCGACTGTGTGTGCAGAACACGCATTTAAATGGATTAAAATAATGTTCTATGAGATCGCGCGTCGACTGTGTGTGCAGAACAAGCATTTAAATGGATGAAAATAATGTTCTATGAGATCGCGCGTCGACTGTGTGTGCAGAACAAGCATTTAAATGGATTAAAATAATGTTCTATGAGATCGCGGGTCGACTGTGTGTGCAGAACAAGCATTTAAATGGATTAAAATAATGTTCTATGAGATCGCGCGTCGACTGTGTGTGCAGAACAAGCATTTAAATGGTTTAAAATAATGTTCTATGAGATCGCGCGTCGACTGTGTGCAGAACAAGCATTTAAATGGTTTAAAATAATGTTCTATGAGATCGCGCGTCGACTGTGTGTGCAGAACAAGCATTTAAATGGATTAAAATAATGTTCTATGAGATCGCACGTCGACTGTGTGCAGAACAAGCATTTAAATGGTTTAAAATAATGTTCTATGAGATCGCGCGTCGACTGTGTGCAGAACAAGCATTTAAATGGATTAAAATAATGTTCTATGAGATCGCGCGTCGACTGTGTGCAGAACAAGCATTTAAATGGATTAAAATAATGTTCTATGAGATCGCGCGTCGACTGTGTGCTGAACAAGCATTTAAATGGATTAAAATAATGTTCTATGAGATCGCACGTCGACTGTGTGTGTAGAACAAGCATTTAAATGGTTTAAAATAATGTTCTATGAGATCGCGCGTCGACTGTGTGTGCAGAACACGCATTTAAATGGATTAAAATAATGTTCTATGAGATCGCGCGTCGACTGTGTGTGCAGAACAAGCATTTAAATGGATGAAAATAATGTTCTATGAGATCGCGCGTCGACTGTGTGTGCAGAACAAGCATTTAAATGGATTAAAATAATGTTCTATGAGATCGCGCGTCGACTGTGTGCAGAACAAGCATTTAAATGGATTAAAATAATGTTCTATGAGATCGCGCGTCGACTGTGTGTGCAGAACAAGCATTTAAATGGATTAAAATAATGTTCTATGAGATCGCGCATCGACTGTGTGCAGAACAAGCATTTAAATGGTTTAAAATAATGTTCTATGAGATCGCGCGTCGACTGTGTGCAGAACAAGCATTTAAATGGATTAAAATAATGTTCTATGAGATCGCGCGTCGACTGTGTGCAGAACAAGCATTTAAATGGATTAAAATAATGCTCTATGAAATCGCGGGTCGACTGTGTGTGCAGAACAAGCATTTAAATGGTTTAAAATAATGTTCTATGAGATCGCGGGTCGACTGTGTGTGCAGAACAAGCATTTAAATGGATTAAAATAATGTTCTATGAGATCGCGCATCGACTGTGTGCAGAACAAGCATTTAAATGGTTTAAAATAATGCTCTATGAAATCGCGGGTCGACTGTGTGTGCAGAACAAGCATTTAAATGGATTAAAATAATGTTCTATGAGATCGCGGGTCGACTGTGTGTGCAGAACAAGCATTTAAATGGATTAAAATAATGTTCTATGAGATCGCGCGTCGACTGTGTGTGCAGAACAAGCATTTAAATGGTTTAAAATAATGTTCTATGAGATCGCGCGTCGACTGTGTGTGCAGAACAAGCATTTAAATGGATTAAAATAATGTTCTATGAGATCGCGCGTCGACTGTGTGTGCAGAACAAGCATTTAAATGGTTTAAAATAATGTTATATGAGATCGCGCGTCGACTGTGTGTGCAGAACAAGCTTTTAAATGGTTTAAAATAATGTTCTATGAGATCGCGCGTCGACTGTGTGTGCAGAACAAGCATTTAAATGGATTAAAATAATGTTCTATGAGATCGCGCGTCGACTGTGTGTGCAGAACAAGCATTTAAATGGTTTAAAATAATGTTCAATGAGATCGCACGTCGACTGTGTGTGCAGAACAAGCATTTAAATGGATTAAAATAATGTTCTATGAGATTGCACGTCGACTGTGTGTGCAGAACAAGCATTTAAATGGTTTAAAATAATGTTCAATGAGATCGCACGTGGACTGTGTGCAGAACAAGCATTTAAATGGATTAAAATAATGTTCTATGAGATCGCACGTCGACTGTGTGTGCAGAACAATCATTTAAATGGTTTAAAATAATGTTCTATGAGATCGCACGTCGACTGTGTGTGCAGAACAATCATTTAAATGGTTTAAAATAATGTTCTATGAGATCGCGCGTCGACTGTGTGCAGAACAAGCATTTAAATGGTTTAAAATAATGTTCTATGAGATCGCGCGTCGACTGTGTGCAGAACAAGCATTTAAATGGTTTAAAATAATGTTCTATGAGATCGCGCGTCGACTGTGTGTGCAGAACAAGCATTTAAATGGATTAAAATAATGTTCTATGAGATCGCGCGTCGACTGTGTGTGCAGAACAAGCATTTAAATGGATTAAAATAATGTTCTATGAGATCGCACGTCGACTGTGTGCAGAACAAGCATTTAAATGGATTAAAATAATGTTCTATGAGATCGCGCGTCGACTGTGTGCAGAACAAGCATTTAAATGGATTAAAATAATGTTCTATGAGATCGCGCGTCGACTGTGTGCAGAACAAGCATTTAAATGGATTAAAATAATGTTCTATGAGATCGCGCGTCGACTGTGTGCTGAACAAGCATTTAAATGGATTAAAATAATGTTCTATGAGATCGCACGTCGACTGTGTGTGTAGAACAAGCATTTAAATGGTTTAAAATAATGTTCTATGAGATCGCGCGTCGACTGTGTGTGCAGAACACGCATTTAAATGGATTAAAATAATGTTCTATGAGATCGCGCGTCGACTGTGTGTGCAGAACAAGCATTTAAATGGATGAAAATAATGTTCTATGAGATCGCGCGTCGACTGTGTGTGCAGAACAAGCATTTAAATGGATTAAAATAATGTTCTATGAGATCGCGCGTCGACTGTGTGCAGAACAAGCATTTAAATGGATTAAAATAATGTTCTATGAGATCGCGCGTCGACTGTGTGTGCAGAACAAGCATTTAAATGTATTAAAATAATGTTCTATGAGATCGCGCGTCGACTGTGTGCAGAACAAGCATTTAAATGGATTAAAATAATGCTCTATGAAATCGCGGGTCGACTGTGTGTGCAGAACAAGCATTTAAATGGTTTAAAATAATGTTCTATGAGATCGCGGGTCGACTGTGTGTGCAGAACAAGCATTTAAATGGATTAAAATAATGTTCTATGAGATCGCGGGTCGACTGTGTGTGCAGAACAAGCATTTAAATGGATTAAAATAATGTTCTATGAGATCGCGCGTCGACTGTGTGTGCAGAACAAGCATTTAAATGGTTTAAAATAATGTTCTATGAGATCGCGCGTCGACTGTGTGTGCAGAACAAGCATTTAAATGGTTTAAAATAATGTTCTATGAGATCGCGCGTCCACTGTGTGCAGAACAAGCATTTAAATGGTTTAAAATAATGTTCTATGAGATCGCGCGTCGACTGTGTGTGCAGAACAAGCATTTAAATGGATTAAAATAATGTTCTATGAGATCGCGCGTCGACTGTGTGTGCAGAACAAGCATTTAAATGGTTTAAAATAATGTTATATGAGATCGCGCGTCGACTGTGTGTGCAGAACAAGCTTTTAAATGGTTTAAAATAATGTTCTATGAGATCGCACGTCGACTGTGTGTGCAGAACAAGCATTTAAATGGATTAAAATAATGTTCTATGAGATTGCACGTCGACTGTGTGTGCAGAACAAGCATTTAAATGGTTTAAAATAATGTTCAATGAGATCGCACGTGGACTGTGTGCAGAACAAGCATTTAAATGGATTAAAATAATGTTCTATGAGATCGCACGTCGACTGTGTGTGCAGAACAATCATTTAAATGGTTTAAAATAATGTTCTATGAGATCGCACGTCGACTGTGTGTGCAGAACAATCATTTAAATGGTTTAAAATAATGTTCTATGAGATCGCACGTCGACTGTGTGTGCAGAACAATCATTTAAATGGTTTAAAATAATGTTCTATGAGATCGCACGTCGACTGTGTGCAGAACAAGCATTTAAATGGTTTAAAATAATGTTCAATGAGATCGCACGTGGACTGTGTGTGCAGAACAAGCATTTAAATGGATTAAAATAATGTTCTATGAGATCGCGCGTCGACTGTGTGCAGAACAAGCATTTAAATGGTTTAAAATAATGTTCTATGAGATCGCGCGACTGTGTGTGCATAACAAGCATTTAAATGGATTAAAATAATGTTCTATGAGATCGCGGGTCGACTGTGTGTGCAGAACAAGCATTTAAATGGTTTAAAATAATGTTCTATGAGATCGCACGTCGACTGTGTGCAGAACAAGTATTTAAATGGTTTAAAATAATGTTCTATGAGATCGCACGTCGACTGTGTGCAGAACAAGCATTTAAATGGTTTAAAATAATGTTCTATGAAATCGCGCGTCGACTGTGTGTGCAGAACAAGCATTTAAATGGTTTAAAATAATGTTATATGAGATCGCGCGTCGACTGTGTGTGCAGAACAAGCATTTAAATGGTTTAAAATAATGTTATATGAGATCGCACGTCGACTGTGTGTGCAGAACAAGCATTTAAATGGATTAAAATAATGTTCTATGAGATCGCGCGTCGACTGTGTGTGCAGAACAAGCATTTAAATGGTTTAAAATAATGTTATATGAGATCGCACGTCGACTGTGTGTGCAGAACAAGCATTTAAATGGTTTAAAATAATGTTCTATGAGATCGCACGTCGACTGTGTGCAGAACAAGCATTTAAATGGTTTAAAATAATGTTCTATGAGATCGCGCGTCGACTGTGTGCAGAACAAGCATTTAAATGGTTTAAAATAATGTTCTATGAGATCGCACGTCGACTTTGTGCAGAACAAGCATTTAAATGGTTTAAAATAATGTTCTATGAGATCGCGCGTCGACTGTGTGTGCAGAACAAGCATTTAAATGGATTAAAATAATGTTCTATGAGATCGCGCGTCGACTGTGTGTGCAGAACAAGCATTTAAATGGTTTAAAATAATGTTCTATGAGATCGCACGTCGACTGTGTGCAGAACAAGCATTTAAATGGTTTAAAATAATGTTCTATGAGATCGCACGTCGACTTTGTGTGCAGAACAATCATTTAAATGGTTTAAAATAATGTTCTATGAGATCGCACGTCGACTGTGTGCAGAACAAGCATTTAAATGGTTTAAAATAATGTTCTATGAGATCGCACGTCGACTGTGTGCAGAACAAGCATTTAAATGGTTTAAAATAATGTTCTATGAGATCGCACGTCGACTTTGTGTGCAGAACAATCATTTAAATGGTTTAAAATAATGTTCTATGAGATCGCGCGTCGACTGTGTGCAGAACAAGCATTTAAATGGTTTAAAATAATGTTCTATGAGATCGCACGTCGACTGTGTGCAGAACAAGCATTTAAATGGTTTAAAATAATGTTCAATGAGATCGCACGTCGACTTTGTGTGCAGAACAATCATTTAAATGGTTTAAAATAATGTTCTATGAGATCGCACGTCGACTGTGTGCAGAACAAGCATTTAAATGGTTTAAAATAATGTTCTATGAGATCGCACGTCGACTGTGTGCAGAACAAGCATTTAAATGGTTTAAAATAATGTTCTATGAGATCGCGCGTCGACTGTGTGCAGAACAAGCATTTAAATGGTTTAAAATAATGTTCAATGAGATCGCACGTCGACTTTGTGTGCAGAACAATCATTTAAATGGTTTAAAATAATGTTCTATGAGATCGCACGTGGACTGTGTGTGCAGAACAAGTATTTAAATGGTTTAAAATAATGTTCAATGAGATCGCACGTCGACTGTGTGCAGAACAAGTATTTAAATGGTTTAAAATAATGTTCTATGAGATCGCACGTCGACTGTGTGCAGAACAAGCATTTAAATGGATTAAAATAATGTTCTATGAGATCGCGCGTCGACTGTGTGCAGAACAAGCATTTAAATGGTTTAAAATAATGTTCAATGAGATCGCACGTCGACTTTGTGTGCAGAACAATCATTTAAATGGTTTAAAATAATGTTCTATGAGATCGCACGTGGACTGTGTGTGCAGAACAAGTATTTAAATGGTTTAAAATAATGTTCAATGAGATCGCACGTCGACTGTGTGCAGAACAAGTATTTAAATGGTTTAAAATAATGTTCTATGAGATCGCACGTCGACTGTGTGCAGAACAAGCATTTAAATGGTTTAAAATAATGTTCTATGAGATCGCGCGTCGACTGTGTGCAGAACAAGCATTTAAATGGTTTAAAATAATGTTCTATGAGATCGCACGTCGACTGTGTGCAGAACAAGCATTTAAATGGTTTAAAATAATGTTCAATGAGATCGCACGTCGACTTTGTGTGCAGAACAATCATTTAAATGGTTTAAAATAATGTTCTATGAGATCGCTCGTCGACTGTGTGTGCATAACAAGCATTTAAATGGATTAAAATAATGTTCTATGAGATCGCGCGTCGACTGTGTGCAGAACAAGCATTTAAATGGTTTAAAATAATGTTCTATGAGATCGCGCGTCGACTGTGTGTGCAGAACAAGCATTTAAATGGTTTAAAATAATGTTCTATGAGATTGCACGTCGACTGTGTGCAGAACAAGCATTTAAATGGTTTAAAATAATGTTAAATGAGATCGCACGTCGACTGTGTGCAGAACAATCATTTAAATGGTTTAAAATAATGTTCAATGAGATCGCACACCGACTGCATGTGCAGAACAAGTATTTAAATGGTTTAAAATAATGTTCAATGAGATCGCACGTCGACTGTGTGCAGAACAATCATTTAAATGGTTTAAAATAATGTTCAATGAGATCGCACACCGACTGCATGTGCAGAACAAGTATTTAAATGGTTTAAAATAATGTTCAATGAGATCGCACGTCGACTGTGTGCAGAACAATCATTTAAATGGTTTAAAATAATGTTCTATGAGATTGCACGTCGACTGTGTGCAGAACAAGCATTTAAATGGTTTAAAATAATGGTTTAAAATAATGTGTGTGCTTGCTCTGTGTGTGCAGAACAAGCATTTAAATGGATTAAAATAATGTTCTATGAGATCGCGAGTCGACTGTGTGCAGAACAAGCATTTAAATGGATTAAAATAATGTTCTATGAGATCGCGCGTCGACTGTGTGCTGAACAAGCATTTAAATGGATTAAAATAATGTTCTATGAGATCGCACGTCGACTGTGTGTGTAGAACAAGCATTTAAATGGTTTAAAATAATGTTCTATGAGATCGCGCGTCGACTGTGTGTGCAGAACACGCATTTAAATGGATTAAAATAATGTTCTATGAGATCGCGCGTCGACTGTGTGTGCAGAACAAGCATTTAAATGGATGAAAATAATGTTCTATGAGATCGCGCGTCGACTGTGTGTGCAGAACAAGCATTTAAATGGATTAAAATAATGTTCTATGAGATCGCGCGTCGACTGTGTGCAGAACAAGCATTTAAATGGATTAAAATAATGTTCTATGAGATCGCGCGTCGACTGTGTGTGCAGAACAAGCATTTAAATGGATTAAAATAATGTTCTATGAGATCGCGCATCGACTGTGTGCAGAACAAGCATTTAAATGGTTTAAAATAATGTTCTATGAGATCGCGCGTCGACTGTGTGCAGAACAAGCATTTAAATGGATTAAAATAATGTTCTATGAGATCGCGCGTCGACTGTGTGCAGAACAAGCATTTAAATGGATTAAAATAATGCTCTATGAAATCGCGGGTCGACTGTGTGTGCAGAACAAGCATTTAAATGGTTTAAAATAATGTTCTATGAGATCGCGGGTCGACTGTGTGTGCAGAACAAGCATTTAAATGGATTAAAATAATGTTCTATGAGATCGCGCATCGACTGTGTGCAGAACAAGCATTTAAATGGTTTAAAATAATGCTCTATGAAATCGCGGGTCGACTGTGTGTGCAGAACAAGCATTTAAATGGATTAAAATAATGTTCTATGAGATCGCGGGTCGACTGTGTGTGCAGAACAAGCATTTAAATGGATTAAAATAATGTTCTATGAGATCGCGCGTCGACTGTGTGTGCAGAACAAGCATTTAAATGGTTTAAAATAATGTTCTATGAGATCGCGCGTCGACTGTGTGTGCAGAACAAGCATTTAAATGGATTAAAATAATGTTCTATGAGATCGCGCGTCGACTGTGTGTGCAGAACAAGCATTTAAATGGTTTAAAATAATGTTATATGAGATCGCGCGTCGACTGTGTGTGCAGAACAAGCTTTTAAATGGTTTAAAATAATGTTCTATGAGATCGCGCGTCGACTGTGTGTGCAGAACAAGCATTTAAATGGATTAAAATAATGTTCTATGAGATCGCGCGTCGACTGTGTGTGCAGAACAAGCATTTAAATGGTTTAAAATAATGTTCAATGAGATCGCACGTCGACTGTGTGTGCAGAACAAGCATTTAAATGGATTAAAATAATGTTCTATGAGATTGCACGTCGACTGTGTGTGCAGAACAAGCATTTAAATGGTTTAAAATAATGTTCAATGAGATCGCACGTGGACTGTGTGCAGAACAAGCATTTAAATGGATTAAAATAATGTTCTATGAGATCGCACGTCGACTGTGTGTGCAGAACAATCATTTAAATGGTTTAAAATAATGTTCTATGAGATCGCACGTCGACTGTGTGTGCAGAACAATCATTTAAATGGTTTAAAATAATGTTCTATGAGTTCGCACGTCGACTGTGTGCAGAACAAGCATTTAAATGGTTTAAAATAATGTTCTATGAGATCGCGCGTCGACTGTGTGTGCAGAACAAGCATTTAAATGGATTAAAATAATGTTCTATGAGATCGCGCGTCGACTGTGTGTGCAGAACAAGCATTTAAATGGATTAAAATAATGTTCTATGAGATCGCACGTCGACTGTGTGCAGAACAAGCATTTAAATGGTTTAAAATAATGTTCTATGAGATCGCGCGTCGACTGTGTGCAGAACAAGCATTTAAATGGATTAAAATAATGTTCTATGAGATCGCACGTCGACTGTGTGCAGAACAAGCATTTAAATGGATTAAAATAATGTTCTATGAGATCGCACGTCGACTGTGTGCAGAACAAGCATTTAAATGGTTTAAAATAATGTTCTATGAGATCGCGCGTCGACTGTGTGCAGAACAAGCATTTAAATGGTTTAAAATAATGTTCAATGAGATCGCACGTCGACTTTGTGTGCAGAACAAGCATTTAAATGGTTTAAAATAATGTTCAATGAGATCGCACGTCGACTTTGTGTGCAGAACAATCATTTAAATGGTTTAAAATAATGTTCTATGAGATCGCACGTGGACTGTGTGTGCAGAACAAGTATTTAAATGGTTTAAAATAATGTTCAATGAGATCGCACGTCGACTGTGTGCAGAACAAGTATTTAAATGGTTTAAAATAATGTTCTATGAGATCGCACGTCGAGTGTGTGCAGAACAAGCATTTAAATGGTTTAAAATAATGTTCTATGAGATCGCGCGTCGACTGTGTGCAGAACAAGCATTTAAATGGTTTAAAATAATGTTCTATGAGATCGCACGTCGACTGTGTGCAGAACAAGCATTTAAATGGTTTAAAATAATGTTCAATGAGATCGCACGTCGACTTTGTGTGCAGAACAATCATTTAAATGGTTTAAAATAATGTTCTATGAGATCGCTCGTCGACTGTGTGTGCATAACAAGCATTTAAATGGATTAAAATAATGTTCTATGAGATCGCGCGTCGACTGTGTGCAGAACAAGCATTTAAATGGTTTAAAATAATGTTCTATGAGATCGCGCGTCGACTGTGTGTGCAGAACAAGCATTTAAATGGTTTAAAATAATGTTCTATGAGATTGCACGTCGACTGTGTGCAGAACAAGCATTTAAATGGTTTAAAATAATGTTCAATGAGATCGCACACCGACTGCATGTGCAGAACAAGTATTTAAATGGTTTAAAATAATGTTCAATGAGATCGCACGTCGACTGTGTGCAGAACAATCATTTAAATGGTTTAAAATAATGTTCAATGAGATCGCACACCGACTGCATGTGCAGAACAAGTATTTAAATGGTTTAAAATAATGTTCAATGTGATCGCACGTCGACTGTGTGCAGAACAATCATTTAAATGGTTTAAAATAATGTTCTATGAGATTGCACGTCGACTGTGTGCAGAACAAGCATTTAAATGGTTTAAAATAATGGTTTAAAATAATGTGTGTGCTTGCTCTGTGTGTGCAGAACAAGCATTTAAATGGATTAAAATAATGTTCTATGAGATCGCGCGTCGACTGTGTGCAGAACAAGCATTTAAATGGATTAAAATAATGTTCTATGAGATCGCGCGTCGACTGTGTGCTGAACAAGCATTTAAATGGATTAAAATAATGTTCTATGAGATCGCACGTCGACTGTGTGTGTAGAACAAGCATTTAAATGGTTTAAAATAATGTTCTATGAGATCGCGCGTCGACTGTGTGTGCAGAACACGCATTTAAATGGATTAAAATAATGTTCTATGAGATCGCGCGTCGACTGTGTGTGCAGAACAAGCATTTAAATGGATGAAAATAATGTTCTATGAGATCGCGCGTCGACTGTGTGTGCAGAACAAGCATTTAAATGGATTAAAATAATGTTCTATGAGATCGCGCATCGACTGTGTGCAGAACAAGCATTTAAATGGATTAAAATAATGTTCTATGAGATCGCGCATCGACTGTGTGCAGAACAAGCATTTAAATGGATTAAAATAATGTTCTATGAGATCGCGCATCGACTGTGTGCAGAACAAGCATTTAAATGGTTTAAAATAATGTTCTATGAGATCGCGCGTCGACTGTGTGCAGAACAAGCATTTAAATGGATTAAAATAATGTTCTATGAGATCGCGCGTCGACTGTGTGCAGAACAAGCATTTAAATGGATTAAAATAATGCTCTATGAAATCGCGGGTCGACTGTGTGTGCAGAACAAGCATTTAAATGGTTTAAAATAATGTTCTATGAGATCGCGGGTCGACTGTGTGTGCAGAACAAGCATTTAAATGGATTAAAATAATGTTCTATGAGATCGCGGGTCGACTGTGTGTGCAGAACAAGCATTTAAATGGATTAAAATAATGTTCTATGAGATCGCGGGTCGACTGTGTGTGCAGAACAAGCATTTAAATGGTTTAAAATAATGCTCTATGAAATCGCGGGTCGACTGTGTGTGCAGAACAAGCATTTAAATGGATTAAAATAATGTTCTATGAGATCGCGGGTCGACTGTGTGTGCAGAACAAGCATTTAAATGGATTAAAATAATGTTCTATGAGATCGCGCGTCGACTGTGTGTGCAGAACAAGCATTTAAATGGTTTAAAATAATGTTCTATGAGATCGCGCGTCGACTGTGTGTGCAGAACAAGCATTTAAATGGATTAAAATAATGTTCTATGAGATCGCGCGTCGACTGTGTGTGCAGAACAAGCATTTAAATGGTTTAAAATAATGTTATATGAGATCGCGCGTCGACTGTGTGTGCAGAACAAGCTTTTAAATGGTTTAAAATAATGTTCTATGAGATCGCGCGTCGACTGTGTGTGCAGAACAAGCATTTAAATGGATTAAAATAATGTTCTATGAGATCGCGCGTCGACTGTGTGTGCAGAACAAGCATTTAAATGGTTTAAAATAATGTTCAATGAGATCGCACGTCGACTGTGTGTGCAGAACAAGCATTTAAATGGATTAAAATAATGTTCTATGAGATTGCACGTCGACTGTGTGTGCAGAACAAGCATTTAAATGGTTTAAAATAATGTTCAATGAGATCGCACGTGGACTGTGTGCAGAACAAGCATTTAAATGGATTAAAATAATGTTCTATGAGATCGCACGTCGACTGTGTGTGCAGAACAATCATTTAAATGGTTTAAAATAATGTTCTATGAGATCGCACGTCGACTGTGTGTGCAGAACAATCATTTAAATGGTTTAAAATAATGTTCTATGAGATCGCACGTCGACTGTGTGCAGAACAAGCATTTAAATGGTTTAAAATAATGTTCTATGAGATCGCGCGTCGACTGTGTGCAGAACAAGCATTTAAATGGTTTAAAATAATGTTCTATGAGATCGCGCGTCGACTGTGTGTGCAGAACAAGCATTTAAATGGATTAAAATAATGTTCTATGAGATCGCACGTCGACTGTGTGCAGAACAAGCATTTAAATGGTTTAAAATAATGTTCTATGAGATCGCGCGTCGACTGTGTGCAGAACAAGCATTTAAATGGATTAAAATAATGTTCTATGAGATCGCGCGTCGACTGTGTGCAGAACAAGCATTTAAATGGATTAAAATAATGTTCTATGAGATCGCGCGTCGACTGTGTGCTGAACAAGCATTTAAATGGATTAAAATAATGTTCTATGAGATCGCACGTCGACTGTGTGTGTAGAACAAGCATTTAAATGGTTTAAAATAATGTTCTATGAGATCGCGCGTCGACTGTGTGTGCAGAACACGCATTTAAATGGATTAAAATAATGTTCTATGAGATCGCGCGTCGACTGTGTGTGCAGAACAAGCATTTAAATGGATGAAAATAATGTTCTATGAGATCGCGCGTCGACTGTGTGTGCAGAACAAGCATTTAAATGGATGAAAATAATGTTCTATGAGATCGCGCGTCGACTGTGTGTGCAGAACAAGCATTTAAATGGTTTAAAATAATGTTCTATGAGATCGCGCGTCGACTGTGTGTGCAGAACAAGCATTTAAATGGATTAAAATAATGTTCTATGAGATCGCGCGTCGACTGTGTGTGCAGAACAAGCATTTAAATGGATGAAAATAATGTTCTATGAGATCGCGCGTCGACTGTGTGTGCAGAACAAGCATTTAAATGGTTTAAAATAATGTTCTATGAGATCGCGCGTCGACTGTGTGTGCAGAACAAGCATTTAAATGGATTAAAATAATGTTCTATGAGATCGCGCGTCGACTGTGTGCAGAACAAGCATTTAAATGGATTAAAATAATGTTCTATGAGATCGCGCGTCGACTGTGTGTGCAGAACAAGCATTTAAATGTATTAAAATAATGTTCTATGAGATCGCGCGTCGACTGTGTGCAGAACAAGCATTTAAATGGATTAAAATAATGCTCTATGAAATCGCGGGTCGACTGTGTGTGCAGAACAAGCATTTAAATGGTTTAAAATAATGTTCTATGAGATCGCGGGTCGACTGTGTGTGCAGAACAAGCATTTAAATGGATTAAAATAATGTTCTATGAGATCGCGCATCGACTGTGTGCAGAACAAGCATTTAAATGGTTTAAAATAATGCTCTATGAAATCGCGGGTCGACTGTGTGTGCAGAACAAGCATTTAAATGGATTAAAATAATGTTCTATGAGATCGCGGGTCGACTGTGTGTGCAGAACAAGCATTTAAATGGATTAAAATAATGTTCTATGAGATCGCGCGTCGACTGTGTGTGCAGAACAAGCATTTAAATGGTTTAAAATAATGTTCTATGAGATCGCGCGTCGACTGTGTGTGCAGAACAAGCATTTAAATGGTTTAAAATAATGTTCTATGAGATCGCGCGTCCACTGTGTGCAGAACAAGCATTTAAATGGTTTAAAATAATGTTCTATGAGATCGCGCGTCGACTGTGTGTGCAGAACAAGCATTTAAATGGATTAAAATAATGTTCTATGAGATCGCGCGTCGACTGTGTGTGCAGAACAAGCATTTAAATGGTTTAAAATAATGTTATATGAGATCGCGCGTCGACTGTGTGTGCAGAACAAGCTTTTAAATGGTTTAAAATAATGTTCTATGAGATCGCACGTCGACTGTGTGTGCAGAACAAGCATTTAAATGGATTAAAATAATGTTCTATGAGATCGCGCGTCGACTGTGTGTGCAGAACAAGCATTTAAATGGTTTAAAATAATGTTCAATGAGATCGCACGTCGACTGTGTGTGCAGAACAAGCATTTAAATGGATTAAAATAATGTTCTATGAGATTGCACGTCGACTGTGTGTGCAGAACAAGCATTTAAATGGTTTAAAATAATGTTCAATGAGATCGCACGTGGACTGTGTGCAGAACAAGCATTTAAATGGATTAAAATAATGTTCTATGAGATCGCACGTCGACTGTGTGTGCAGAACAATCATTTAAATGGTTTAAAATAATGTTCTATGAGATCGCACGTCGACTGTGTGTGCAGAACAATCATTTAAATGGTTTAAAATAATGTTCTATGAGATCGCACGTCGACTGTGTGTGCAGAACAATCATTTAAATGGTTTAAAATAATGTTCTATGAGATCGCACGTCGACTGTGTGCAGAACAAGCATTTAAATGGATTAAAATAATGTTCTATGAGATTGCACGTCGACTGTGTGTGCAGAACAAGCATTTAAATGGTTTAAAATAATGTTCAATGAGATCGCACGTGGACTGTGTGTGCAGAACAAGCATTTAAATGGATTAAAATAATGTTCTATGAGATCGCGCGTCGACTGTGTGCAGAACAAGCATTTAAATGGTTTAAAATAATGTTCTATGAGATCGCGCGACTGTGTGTGCATAACAAGCATTTAAATGGATTAAAATAATGTTCTATGAGATCGCGGGTCGACTGTGTGTGCAGAACAAGCATTTAAATGGTTTAAAATAATGTTCTATGAGATCGCACGTCGACTGTGTGCAGAACAAGTATTTAAATGGTTTAAAATAATGTTCTATGAGATCGCACGTCGACTGTGTGCAGAACAAGCATTTAAATGGTTTAAAATAATGTTCTATGAAATCGCGCGTCGACTGTGTGTGCAGAACAAGCATTTAAATGGATTAAAATAATGTTATATGAGATCGCGCGTCGACTGTGTGTGCAGAACAAGCATTTAAATGGTTTAAAATAATGTTATATGAGATCGCACGTCGACTGTGTGTGCAGAACAAGCATTTAAATGGATTAAAATAATGTTCTATGAGATCGCGCGTCGACTGTGTGTGCAGAACAAGCATTTAAATGGTTTAAAATAATGTTATATGAGATCGCACGTCGACTGTGTGTGCAGAACAAGCATTTAAATGGTTTAAAATAATGTTCTATGAGATCGCACGTCGACTGTGTGCAGAACAAGCATTTAAATGGTTTAAAATAATGTTCTATGAGATCGCGCGTCGACTGTGTGCAGAACAAGCATTTAAATGGTTTAAAATAATGTTCTATGAGATCGCACGTCGACTTTGTGCAGAACAAGCATTTAAATGGTTTAAAATAATGTTCTATGAGATCGCGCGTCGACTGTGTGTGCAGAACAAGCATTTAAATGGATTAAAATAATGTTCTATGAGATCGCACGTCGACTGTGTGCAGAACAAGCATTTAAATGGTTTAAAATAATGTTCTATGAGATCGCACGTCGACTTTGTGTGCAGAACAATCATTTAAATGGTTTAAAATAATGTTCTATGAGATCGCACGTCGACTGTGTGCAGAACAAGCATTTAAATGGTTTAAAATAATGTTCTATGAGATCGCACGTCGACTGTGTACAGAACAAGCATTTAAATGGTTTAAAATAATGTTCTATGAGATCGCACGTCGACTGTGTGCAGAACAAGCATTTAAATGGTTTAAAATAATGTTCAATGAGATCGCACGTCGACTTTGTGTGCAGAACAATCATTTAAATGGTTTAAAATAATGTTCTATGAGATCGCACGTCGACTGTGTGCAGAACAAGCATTTAAATGGTTTAAAATAATGTTCTATGAGATCGCACGTGGACTGTGTGTGCAGAACAAGTATTTAAATGGTTTAAAATAATGTTCAATGAGATCGCACGTCGACTGTGTGCAGAACAAGTATTTAAATGGTTTAAAATAATGTTCTATGAGATCGCACGTCGACTGTGTGCAGAACAAGCATTTAAATGGATTAAAATAATGTTCTATGAGATCGCGCGTCGACTGTGTGCAGAACAAGCATTTAAATGGTTTAAAATAATGTTCAATGAGATCGCACGTCGACTTTGTGTGCAGAACAATCATTTAAATGGTTTAAAATAATGTTCTATGAGATCGCACGTGGACTGTGTGTGCAGAACAAGTATTTAAATGGTTTAAAATAATGTTCAATGAGATCGCACGTCGACTGTGTGCAGAACAAGTATTTAAATGGTTTAAAATAATGTTCTATGAGATCGCACGTCGACTGTGTGCAGAACAAGCATTTAAATGGTTTAAAATAATGTTCTATGAGATCGCGCGTCGACTGTGTGCAGAACAAGCATTTAAATGGTTTAAAATAATGTTCTATGAGATCGCACGTCGACTGTGTGCAGAACAAGCATTTAAATGGTTTAAAATAATGTTCAATGAGATCGCACGTCGACTTTGTGTGCAGAACAATCATTTAAATGGTTTAAAATAATGTTCTATGAGATCGCTCGTCGACTGTGTGTGCATAACAAGCATTTAAATGGATTAAAATAATGTTCTATGAGATCGCGCGTCGACTGTGTGCAGAACAAGCATTTAAATGGTTTAAAATAATGTTCTATGAGATCGCGCGTCGACTGTGTGTGCAGAACAAGCATTTAAATGGTTTAAAATAATGTTCTATGAGATTGCACGTCGACTGTGTGCAGAACAAGCATTTAAATGGTTTAAAATAATGTTCAATGAGATCGCACGTCGACTGTGTGCAGAACAATCATTTAAATGGTTTAAAATAATGTTCAATGAGATCGCACACCGACTGCATGTGCAGAACAAGTATTTAAATGGTTTAAAATAATGTTCAATGAGATCGCACGTCGACTGTGTGCAGAACAATCATTTAAATGGTTTAAAATAATGTTCTATGAGATTGCACGTCGACTGTGTGCAGAACAAGCATTTAAATGGTTTAAAATAATGGTTTAAAATAATGTGTGTGCTTGCTCTGTGTGTGCAGAACAAGCATTTAAATGGTTTAAAATAATGTTCTATGAGATCGCACGTCGACTGTGTGTGCAGAACAAGCATTTAAATGGTTTAAAATAATGTTCAATGAGATCGCAGGTCGACTGTGTGTGCAGAACAAGCATTTAAATGGTTTAAAATAATGTTCAATGAGATCGCAGGTCGACTGTGTGTGCAGAACAAGCATTTAAATGGTTTAAAATAATGTTCTATGAGATCGCACGTCGACTGTGTGCAGAACAAGCATTTAAATGGATTAAAATAATGTTCTATGAGATCGCGCGTCGACTGTGTGCAGAACAAGCATTTAAATGGATTAAAATAATGTTCTATGAGATCGTGCGTCGACTGTGTGTGCAGAACAAGCATTTAAATGGCTTAAAATAATGTTCTATGAGATCGCACGTCGACTGTGTGTGCAGAACAAGCATTTAAATGGCTTAAAATAATGTTCTATGAGATCGCGCGTCGACTGTGTGTGCAGAACAAGCATTTAAATGGCTTAAAATAATGTTCTATGAGATCGCACGTCGACTGTGTGTGCAGAACAAGCATTTAAATGGATTAAAATAATGTTCTATGAGATCGCGCGTCGACTGTGTGTGCAGAACAAGCATTTAAATGGTTTAAAATAATGTTCTATGAGATCGCGCGTCGACTGTGTGTGCAGAACAAGCATTTAAATGGCTTAAAATAATGTTCTATGAGATCGCACGTCGACTGTGTGTGCAGAACAAGCATTTAAATGGATTAAAATAATGTTCAATGAGATCGCAGGTCGACTGTGTGTGCAGAACAAGCATTTAAATGGTTTAAAATAATGTTCTATGAGATCGCGCGTCGACTGTGTGTGCAGAACAAGCATTTAAATGGATTAAAATAATGTTCTATGAGATCGCGCGTCGACTGTGTGTGCAGAACAAGCATTTAAATGGTTTAAAATAATGTTCAATGAGATCGCAGGTCGACTGTGTGTGCAGAACAAGCATTTAAATGGTTTAAAATAATGTTCTATGAGATCGCGCGTCGACTGTGTGTGCAGAACAAGCATTTAAATGGATTAAAATAATGTTCTATGAGATCGCGCGTCGACTGTGTGTGCAGAACAAGCATTTAAATGGATTAAAATAATGTTCTATGAGATCGCGCGTCGACTGTGTGTGCAGAACAAGCATTTAAATGGTTTAAAATAATGTTCAATGAGATCGCAGGTCGACTGTGTGTGCAGAACAAGCATTTAAATGGTTTAAAATAATGTTCTATGAGATCGCGCGTCGACTGTGTGTGCAGAACAAGCATTTAAATGGTTTAAAATAATGTTCAATGAGATCGCAGGTGGACTGTGTGTGCAGAACAAGCATTTAAATGGTTTAAAATAATGTTCAATGAGATCGCACGTCGACTGTGTTTGCAGAACAAGCGTTTAAATGGTTTAAAATAATGTTCAATGAGATCGTACGTCGACTGTGTGTGCAGAACAAGCATTTAAATGGTTTAAAATAATGTTCAATGAGATCGCAGGTCGACTGTGTGTGCAGAACAAGCATTTAAATGGATTAAAATAATGTTCTATGAGATCGCGCGTCGACTGTGTGTGCAGAACAAGCATTTAAATGGATTAAAATAATGTTCTATGAGATCGCGCGTCGACTGTGTGTGCAGAACAAGCATTTAAATGGATTAAAATAATGTTCTATGAGATCGCGCGTCGACTGTGTGTGCAGAACAAGCATTTAAATGGTTTAAAATAATGTTCTATGAAATCGCGGGTCGACTGTGTGTGCAGAACAAGCATTTAAATGGATTAAAATAATGTTCTATGAGATCGCGGGTCGACTGTGTGTGCAGAACAAGCATTTAAATGGATTAAAATAATGTTCTATGAGATCGCGCGTCGACTGTGTGTGCAGAACAAGCATTTAAATGGTTTAAAATAATGTTCTATGAGATCGCGCGTCGACTGTGTGTGCAGAACAAGCATTTAAATGGTTTAAAATAATGTTCTATGAGATCGCGCGTCGACTGTGTGCAGAACAAGCATTTAAATGGTTTAAAATAATGTTCTATGAGATCGCGCGTCGACTGTGTGTGCAGAACAAGCATTTAAATGGATTAAAATAATGTTCTATGAGATCGCGCGTCGACTGTGTGTGCAGAACAAGCATTTAAATGGTTTAAAATAATGTTCAATGAGATCGCACACCGACTGCATGTGCAGAACAAGTATTTAAATGGTTTAAAATAATGTTCTATGAGATTGCACGTCGACTGTGTGCAGAACAAGCATTTAAATGGTTTAAAATAATGTTCAATGAGATCGCACGTCGACTGTGTGCAGAACAATCATTTAAATGGTTTAAAATAATGTTCAATGAGATCGCACACCGACTGCATGTGCAGAACAAGTATTTAAATGGTTTAAAATAATGTTCAATGAGATCGCACGTCGACTGTGTGCAGAACAATCATTTAAATGGTTTAAAATAATGTTCTATGAGATTGCACGTCGACTGTGTGCAGAACAAGCATTTAAATGGTTTAAAATAATGTTCTATGAGATCGCACGTCGACTGTGTGCAGAACAAGCATTTAAATGGTTTAAAATAATGTTCTATGAGATCGCGCGTCGACTGTGTGCAGAACAAGCATTTAAATGGTTTAAAATAATGTTCTATGAGATCGCGCGTCGACTGTGTGCAGAACAAGCATTTAAATGGTTTAAAATAATGTTCTATGAGATCGCACGTCGACTGTGTGCAGAACAAGCATTTAAATGGTTTAAAATAATGTTCTATGAGATCGCGCGTCGACTGTGTGTGCAGAACAAGCATTTAAATGGATTAAAATAATGTTCTATGAGATCGCGCGTCGACTGTGTGTGTAGAACAAGCATTTAAATGGTTTAAAATAATGTTCTATGAGATCGCGCGTCGACTGTGTGTGCAGAACACGCATTTAAATGGATTAAAATAATGTTCTATGAGATCGCGCGTCGACTGTGTGTGCAGAACAAGCATTTAAATGGATGAAAATAATGTTCTATGAGATCGCGCGTCGACTGTGTGTGCAGAACAAGCATTTAAATGGATTAAAATAATGTTCTATGAGATCGCGGGTCGACTGTGTGTGCAGAACAAGCATTTAAATGGATTAAAATAATGTTCTATGAGATCGCGCGTCGACTGTGTGTGCAGAACAAGCATTTAAATGGTTTAAAATAATGTTCTATGAGATCGCGCGTCGACTGTGTGTGCAGAACAAGCATTTAAATGGATTAAAATAATGTTCTATGAGATCGCGCGTCGACTGTGTGTGCAGAACAAGCATTTAAATGGTTTAAAATAATGTTCTATGAGATCGCGCATCGACTGTGTGCAGAATAAGCATTTAAATGGTTTAAAATAATGTTCTATGAGATCGCGCGTCGACTGTGTGCAGAACAAGCATTTAAATGGTTTAAAATAATGTTCTATGAGATCGCGCGTCGACTGTGTGTGCAGAACAAGCATTTAAATGGTTTAAAATAATGTTCTATGAGATCGCGCATCGACTGTGTGCAGAACAAGCATTTAAATGGTTTAAAATAATGTTCTATGAGATCGCGCGTCGACTGTGTGCAGAACAAGCATTTAAATGGTTTAAAATAATGTTCTATGAGATCGCGCATCGACTGTGTGCAGAACAAGCATTTAAATGGTTTAAAATAATGTTCTATGAGATCGCGCATCGACTGTGTGCAGAACAAGCATTTAAATGGTTTAAAATAATGTTCTATGAGATCGCGCGTCGACTGTGTGCAGAACAAGCATTTAAATGGATTAAAATAATGTTCTATGAGATCGCGCGTCGACTGTGTGCAGAACAAGCATTTAAATGGATTAAAATAATGTTCTATGAGATCGCGCGTCGACTGTGTGCTGAACAAGCATTTAAATGGATTAAAATAATGTTCTATGAGATCGCACGTCGACTGTGTGTGTAGAACAAGCATTTAAATGGTTTAAAATAATGTTCTATGAGATCGCGCGTCGACTGTGTGTGCAGAACACGCATTTAAATGGATTAAAATAATGTTCTATGAGATCGCGCGTCGACTGTGTGTGCAGAACAAGCATTTAAATGGATGAAAATAATGTTCTATGAGATCGCGCGTCGACTGTGTGTGCAGAACAAGCATTTAAATGGATTAAAATAATGTTCTATGAGATCGCGCGTCGACTGTGTGCAGAACAAGCATTTAAATGGATTAAAATAATGTTCTATGAGATCGCGCGTCGACTGTGTGTGCAGAACAAGCATTTAAATGGATTAAAATAATGTTCTATGAGATCGCGCATCGACTGTGTGCAGAACAAGCATTTAAATGGTTTAAAATAATGTTCTATGAGATCGCGCGTCGACTGTGTGCAGAACAAGCATTTAAATGGATTAAAATAATGTTCTATGAGATCGCGCGTCGACTGTGTGCAGAACAAGCATTTAAATGGTTTAAAATAATGCTCTATGAAATCGCGGGTCGACTGTGTGTGCAGAACAAGCATTTAAATGGATTAAAATAATGTTCTATGAGATCGCGGGTCGACTGTGTGTGCAGAACAAGCATTTAAATGGATTAAAATAATGTTCTATGAGATCGCGCGTCGACTGTGTGTGCAGAACAAGCATTTAAATGGTTTAAAATAATGTTCTATGAGATCGCGCGTCGACTGTGTGTGCAGAACAAGCATTTAAATGGATTAAAATAATGTTCTATGAGATCGCGCGTCGACTGTGTGTGCAGAACAAGCATTTAAATGGTTTAAAATAATGTTATATGAGATCGCGCGTCGACTGTGTGTGCAGAACAAGCTTTTAAATGGTTTAAAATAATGTTCTATGAGATCGCGCGTCGACTGTGTGTGCAGAACAAGCATTTAAATGGATTAAAATAATGTTCTATGAGATCGCGCGTCGACTGTGTGTGCAGAACAAGCATTTAAATGGTTTAAAATAATGTTCAATGAGATCGCACGTCGACTGTGTGTGCAGAACAAGCATTTAAATGGATTAAAATAATGTTCTATGAGATTGCACGTCGACTGTGTGTGCAGAACAAGCATTTAAATGGTTTAAAATAATGTTCAATGAGATCGCACGTGGACTGTGTGCAGAACAAGCATTTAAATGGATTAAAATAATGTTCTATGAGATCGCACGTCGACTGTGTGTGCAGAACAATCATTTAAATGGTTTAAAATAATGTTCTATGAGATCGCACGTCGACTGTGTGTGCAGAACAATCATTTAAATGGTTTAAAATAATGTTCTATGAGATCGCACGTCGACTGTGTGTGCAGAACAATCATTTAAATGGTTTAAAATAATGTTCTATGAGATCGCACGTCGACTGTGTGCAGAACAAGCATTTAAATGGTTTAAAATAATGTTCTATGAGATCGCGCGTCGACTGTGTGCAGAACAAGCATTTAAATGGTTTAAAATAATGTTCTATGAGATCGCGCGTCGACTGTGTGTGCAGAACAAGCATTTAAATGGAATAAAATAATGTTCTATGAGATCGCGCGTCGACTGTGTGTGCAGAACAAGCATTTAAATGGATTAAAATAATGTTCTATGAGATCGCACGTCGACTGTGTGCAGAACAAGCATTTAAATGGTTTAAAATAATGTTCTATGAGATCGCGCGTCGACTGTGTGCAGAACAAGCATTTAAATGGATTAAAATAATGTTCTATGAGATCGCGCGTCGACTGTGTGCAGAACAAGCATTTAAATGGTTTAAAATAATGTTCTATGAGATCGCGCGTCGACTGTGTGCTGAACAAGCATTTAAATGGATTAAAATAATGTTCTATGAGATCGCACGTCGACTGTGTGCAGAACAAGCATTTAAATGGTTTAAAATAATGTTCTATGAGATCGCGCGTCGACTGTGTGCAGAACAAGCATTTAAATGGATTAAAATAATGTTCTATGAGATCGCGCGTCGACTGTGTGCTGAACAAGCATTTAAATGGATTAAAATAATGTTCTATGAGATCGCACGTCGACTGTGTGTGTAGAACAAGCATTTAAATGGTTTAAAATAATGTTCTATGAGATCGCGCGTCGACTGTGTGTGCAGAACACGCATTTAAATGGATTAAAATAATGTTCTATGAGATCGCGCGTCGACTGTGTGTGCAGAACAAGCATTTAAATGGTTTAAAATAATGTTCTATGAGATCGCGCGTCGACTGTGTGTGCAGAACACGCATTTAAATGGATTAAAATAATGTTCTATGAGATCGCACGTCGACTGTGTGCAGAACAAGCATTTAAATGGTTTAAAATAATGTTCTATGAGATCGCGCGTCGACTGTGTGCAGAACAAGCATTTAAATGGATTAAAATAATGTTCTATGAGATCGCGCGTCGACTGTGTGTGCTGAACAAGCATTTAAATGGATTAAAATAATGTTCTATGAGATCGCACGTCGACTGTGTGTGTAGAACAAGCATTTAAATGGTTTAAAATAATGTTCTATGAGATCGCGCGTCGACTGTGTGTGCAGAACACGCATTTAAATGGATTAAAATAATGTTCTATGAGATCGCGCGTCGACTGTGTGTGCAGAACAAGCATTTAAATGGATGAAAATAATGTTCTATGAGATCGCGCGTCGACTGTGTGCAGAACAAGCATTTAAATGGATTAAAATAGTGTTCTATGAGATTGCACGTCGACTGTGTGTGCAGAACAAGCATTTAAATGGTTTAAAATAATGTTCAATGAGATCGCACGTGGACTGTGTGTGCAGAACAAGCATTTAAATGGATTAAAATAATGTTCTATGAGATCGCGCGTCGACTGTGTGCAGAACAAGCATTTAAATGGTTTAAAATAATGTTCTATGAGATCGCGGGTCGACTGTGTGCAGAACAAGCATTTAAATGGTTTAAAATAATGTTCTATGAGATCGCGCGTCGACTGTGTGCAGAACAAGCATTTAAATGGTTTAAAATAATGTTCTATGAGATCGCGGGTCGACTGTGTGCAGAAGAAGCATTTAAATTGATTAAAATAATGTTCTATGAGATCGGGCGACTGTGTGTGCAGAACAAGCATTTAAATGGATTAAAATAATGTTCTATGAGATCGCGCGACTGTGTGTGCATAACAAGCATTTAAATGGATTAAAATAATGTTCTATGAGATCGCGCGTCGACTGTGTGTGCAGAACAAGCATTTAAATGGATTAAAATAATGTTCTATGAGATCGCGCGTCGACTGTGTGCAGAACAAGCATTTAAATGGTTTAAAATAATGTTCTATGAGATCGCGCGTCGACTGTGTGTGCAGAACAAGCATTTAAATGGTTTAAAATAATGTTCTATGAGATCGCGCGTCGACTGTGTGCAGAACAAGCATTTAAATGGTTTAAAATAATGTTCTATGAGATCGCGCGTCGACTGTGTGCAGAACAAGCATTTAAATGGTTTAAAATAATGTTCTATGAGATCGCGCGTCGACTGTGTGCAGAACAAGCATTTAAATGGTTTAAAATAATGTTCTATGAGATCGCACGTCGACTGTGTGCAGAACAAGCATTTAAATGGTTTAAAATAATGTTCAATGAGATCGCGCGTGGACTGTGTGTGCATAACAAGCATTTAAATGGATTAAAATAATGTTCTATGAGATCGCACGTCGACTTTGTGTGCAGAACAATCATTTAAATGGTTTAAAATAATGTTCTATGAGATCGCGCGTGGACTGTGTGTGCATAACAAGCATTTAAATGGATTAAAATAATGTTCTATGAGATCGCGCGTCGACTGTGTGCAGAACAATCATTTAAATGGTTTAAAATAATGTTCTATGAGATCGCACGTCGACTGTGTGCAGAACAAGCATTTAAATGGTTTAAAATAATGTTCAATGAGATCGCACGTCGACTTTGTGTGCAGAACAATCATTTAAATGGTTTAAAATAATGTTCTATGAGATTGCGCGTCGACTGTGTGCAGAACAAGCATTTAAATGGTTTAAAATAATGTTCAATGAGATCGCACGTCGACTTTGTGTGCAGAACAATCATTTAAATGGTTTAAAATAATTTTCTATGAGATCGCGCGTGGACTGTGTGTGCATAACAAGCATTTAAATGGATTAAAATAATGTTCTATGAGATCGCGCGTCGACTGTGTGCAGAACAAGCATTTAAATGGTTTAAAATAATGTTCTATGAGATCGCGCGTCGACTGTGTGCAGAACAAGCATTTAAATGGTTTAAAATAATGTTCTATGAGATCGCACGTCGACTGTGTGCAGAACAAGCATTTAAATGGTTTAAAATAATGTTCAATGAGATCGCTCGTCGACTGTGTGCAGAACAAGCATTTAAATGGATTAAAATAATGTTCTATGAGATCGCGCGTCGACTGTGTGCAGAACAAGCATTTAAATGGTTTAAAATAATGTTCTATGAGATCGCGCGTCGACTGTGTGCAGAACAAGCATTTAAATGGTTTAAAATAATGTTCTATGAGATCGCGCGTCGACTGTGTGTGCAGAACAAGCATTTAAATGGTTTAAAATAATGTTCTATGAGATCGCGCGTCGACTGTGTGCAGAACAAGCATTTAAATGGTTTAAAATAATGTTCTATGAGATCGCGCGTCGACTGTGTGCAGAACAAGCATTTAAATGGTTTAAAATAATGTTCAATGAGATCGCACGTCGACTTTGTGTGCAGAACAATCATTTAAATGGTTTAAAATAATGTTCTATGAGATCGCACGTCGACTGTGTGCAGAACAAGCATTTAAATGGATTAAAATAATGTTCTATGAGATTGCACGTCGACTGTGTGTGCAGAACAAGCATTTAAATGGTTTAAAATAATGTTCAATGAGATCGCACGTGGACTGTGTGTGCAGAACAAGTATTTAAATGGTTTAAAATAATGTTCTATGAGATCGCGCGTCGACTGTGTGCAGAACAAGCATTTAAATGGATTAAAATAATGTTCTATGAGATCGCACGTCGACTGTGTGCAGAACAAGCATTTAAATGGATTAAAATAATGTTCTATGAGATTGCACGTCGACTGTGTGTGCAGAACAAGCATTTAAATGGTTTAAAATAATGTTCAATGAGATCGCACGTCGACTGTGTGTGCAGAACAAGCATTTAAATGGATTAAAATAATGTTCTATGAGATCGCGCGTCGACTGTGTGCAGAACAAGCATTTAAATGGTTTAAAATAATGTTCTATGAGATCGCACGTCGACTGTGTGCAGAACAAGCATTTAAATGGATTAAAATAATGTTCTATGAGATTGCACGTCGACTGTGTGTGCAGAACAAGCATTTAAATGGATTAAAATAATGTTCTATGAGATTGCACGTCGACTGTGTGTGCAGAACAAGCATTTAAATGGTTTAAAATAATGTTCAATGAGATCGCACGTGGACTGTGTGTGCAGAACAAGTATTTAAATGGTTTAAAATAATGTTCTATGAGATCGCGCGTCGACTGTGTGCAGAACAAGCATTTAAATGGATTAAAATAATGTTCTATGAGATCGCGCGTCGACTGTGTGTGCTGAACAAGCATTTAAATGGATTAAAATAATGTTCTATGAGATCGCACGTCGACTGTGTGTGTAGAACAAGCATTTAAATGGTTTAAAATAATGTTCTATGAGATCGCGCGTCGACTGTGTGTGCAGAACACGCATTTAAATGGATTAAAATAATGTTCTATGAGATCGCGCGTCGACTGTGTGTGCTGAACAAGCATTTAAATGGATTAAAATAATGTTCTATGAGATCGCACGTCGACTGTGTGTGTAGAACAAGCATTTAAATGGTTTAAAATAATGTTCTATGAGATCGCGCGTCGACTGTGTGTGCAGAACACGCATTTAAATGGATTAAAATAATGTTCTATGAGATCGCGCGTCGACTGTGTGTGCAGAACAAGCATTTAAATGGATGAAAATAATGTTATATGAGATCGCGCGTCGACTGTGTGTGCAGAACAAGCATTTAAATGGATTAAAATAATGTTCTATGAGATCGCACGTCGACTGTGTGTAGAACAAGCATTTAAATGGTTTAAAATAATGTTCTATGAGATCGCGCGTCGACTGTGTGCAGAACAAGCATTTAAATGGATTAAAATAATGTTCTATGAGATCGCGCGTCGACTGTGTGCAGAACAAGCATTTAAATGGATTAAAATAATGTTCTATGAGATCGCGCGTCGACTGTGTGTAGAACAAGCATTTAAATGGTTTAAAATAATGTTCTATGAGATCGCGCGTCGACTGTGTGCAGAACAAGCATTTAAATGGTTTAAAATAATGTTCTATGAGATCGCGCGTCGACTGTGTGCAGAACAAGCATTTAAATGGATTAAAATAATGTTCTATGAGATCGCGCGTCGACTGTGTGTGCTGAACAAGCATTTAAATGGATTAAAATAATGTTCTATGAGATCGCACGTCGACTGTGTGTGTAGAACAAGCATTTAAATGGTTTAAAATAATGTTCTATGAGATCGCGCGTCGACTGTGTTTGCAGAACACGCATTTAAATGGATTAAAATAATGTTCTATGAGATCGCGCGTCGACTGTGTGTGCAGAACAAGCATTTAAATGGATGAAAATAATGTTCTATGAGATCGCGCGTCGACTGTGTGCAGAACAAGCATTTAAATGGATTAAAATAATGTTCTATGAGATTGCACGTCGACTGTGTGTGCAGAACAAGCATTTAAATGGTTTAAAATAATGTTCAATGAGATCGCACGTGGACTGTGTGTGCAGAACAAGCATTTAAATGGATTAAAATAATGTTCTATGAGATCGCGGGTCGACTGTGTGCAGAACAAGCATTTAAATGGTTTAAAATAATGTTCTATGAGATCGCACGTCGACTGTGTGCAGAACAAGCATTTAAATGGTTTAAAATAATGTTCTATGAGATCGCGCGTCGACTGTGTGCAGAACAAGCATTTAAATGGTTTAAAATAATGTTCAATGAGATCGCACGTCGACTTTGTGTGCAGAACAATCATTTAAATGGTTTAAAATAATGTTCTATGAGATCGCGCGTGGACTGTGTGTGCATAACAAGCATTTAAATGGATTAAAATAATGTTCTATGAGATCGCGCGTCGACTGTGTGCAGAACAATCATTTAAATGGTTTAAAATAATGTTCTATGAGATCGCACGTGGACTGTGTGTGCAGAACAAGTATTTAAATAGTTTAAAATAATGTTCTATGAGATCGCACGTCGACTGTGTGTGCAGAACAAGTATTTAAATAGTTTAAAATAATGTTCAATGAGATCGCACGTCGACTGTGTGCAGAACAAGTATTTAAATGGTTTAAAATAATGTTCAATGAGATCGCACGTCGACTGTGTGCAGAACAAGTATTTAAATGGTTTAAAATAATGTTCTATGAGATCGCACGTCGACTGTGTGCAGAACAAGCATTTAAATGGTTTAAAATAATGTTCTATGAGATCGCACGTCGACTGTGTGCAGAACAAGCATTTAAATGGTTTAAAATAATGTTCAATGAGATCGCACGTCGACTTTGTGTGCAGAACAATCATTTAAATGGTTTAAAATAATGTTCTATGAGATCGCTCGTCGACTGTGTGTGCATAACAAGCATTTAAATGGATTAAAATAATGTTCTATGAGATCGCGCGTCGACTGTGTGCAGAACAAGCATTTAAATGGTTTAAAATAATGTTCTATGAGATCGCGCGTCGACTGTGTGTGCAGAACAAGCATTTAAATGGTTTAAAATAATGTTCTATGAGATCGCGCGTCGACTGTGTGCAGAACAAGCATTTAAATGGTTTAAAATAATGTTCAATGAGATCGCGCGTGGACTGTGTGTGCATAACAAGCATTTAAATGGATTAAAATAATGTTCTATGAGATCGCGCGTCGACTGTGTGCAGAACAAGCATTTAAATGGTTTAAAATAATGTTCAATGAGATCGCGCGTGGACTGTGTGTGCATAACAAGCATTTAAATGGATTAAAATAATGTTCTATGAGATCGCGCGTCGACTGTGTGCAGAACAAGCATTTAAATGGTTTAAAATAATGTTCAATGAGATCGCGCGTGGACTGTGTGTGCATAACAAGCATTTAAATGGATTAAAATAATGTTCTATGAGATCGCGCGTCGACTGTGTGCAGAACAAGCATTTAAATGGTTTAAAATAATGTTCAATGAGATCGCGCGTGGACTGTGTGTGCATAACAAGCATTTAAATGGATTAAAATAATGTTCTATGAGATCGCGCGTCGACTGTGTGCATAACAAGCATTTAAATGGATTAAAATAATGTTCTATGAGATCGCGCGTCGACTGTGTGCAGAACAAGCATTTAAATGGTTTAAAATAATGTTCTATGAGATCGCGCGTCGACTGTGTGCAGAACAATCATTTAAATGGTTTAAAATAATGTTCTATGAGATCGCACGTCGACTGTGTGCAGAACAAGCATTTAAATGGTTTAAAATAATGTTCTATGAGATCGCGCGTCGACTGTGTGCAGAACAAGCATTTAAATGGTTTAAAATAATGTTCTATGAGATCGCGCGTCGACTGTGTGCAGAACAATCATTTAAATGGTTTAAAATAATGTTCTATGAGATCGCACGTCGACTGTGTGCAGAACAAGCATTTAAATGGATTAAAATAATGTTCTATGAGATTGCACGTCGACTGTGTGTGCAGAACAAGTATTTAAATGGTTTAAAATAATGTTCAATGAGATCGCACGTGGACTGTGTGTGCAGAACAAGTATTTAAATGGTTTAAAATAATGTTCTATGAGATCGCGCGTCGACTGTTTGCAGAACAAGCATTTAAATGGATTAAAATAATGTTCTATGAGATCGCACGTCGACTGTGTGCAGAACAAGCATTTAAATGGATTAAAATAATGTTCTATGAGATTGCACGTCGACTGTGTGTGCAGAACAAGCATTTAAATGGTTTAAAATAATGTTCAATGAGATCGCACGTGGACTGTGTGTGCAGAACAAGCATTTAAATGGATTAAAATAATGTTCTATGAGATCGCGCGTCGACTGTGTGCAGAACAAGCATTTAAATGGTTTAAAATAATGTTCTATGAGATCGCACGTCGACTGTGTGCAGAACAAGCATTTAAATGGATTAAAATAATGTTCTATGAGATTGCACGTCGACTGTGTGTGCAGAACAAGCATTTAAATGGATTAAAATAATGTTCTATGAGATTGCACGTCGACTGTGTGTGCAGAACAAGCATTTAAATGGTTTAAAATAATGTTCAATGAGATCGCACGTGGACTGTGTGTGCAGAACAAGTATTTAAATGGTTTAAAATAATGTTCTATGAGATCGCGCGTCGACTGTGTGCAGAACAAGCATTTAAATGGATTAAAATAATGTTCTATGAGATCGCACGTCGACTGTGTGTGCAGAACAATCATTTAAATGGTTTAAAATAATGTTCTATGAGATCGCACGTCGACTGTGTGTGCAGAACAATCATTTAAATGGTTTAAAATAATGTTCTATGAGATCGCACACCGACTGTGTGTGCAGAACAAGCATTTAAATGGTTTAAAATAATGTTCTATGAGATCGCACGTCGACTGTGTGCAGAACAAGCATTTAAATGGATTAAAATAATGATCTACGAGATCGCACGTCGACTGTGTGTGCAGAACAAGCATTTAAATGGTTTAAAATAATGTTCTATGAGATCGCACACCGACTGTGTGTGCAGAACAAGCATTTAAATGGTTTAAAATAATGTTCTATGAGATCGCACGTCGACTGTGTGTGCAGAACAAGCATTTAAATGGTTTAAAATAATGTTCTATGAGATCGCACGTCGACTGTGTGTGCAGAACAAGCATTTAAATGGTTTAAAATAATGATCTATGAGATCGCACGTCGACTGTGTGTGCAGAACAAGCATTTAAATGGTTTAAAATAATGTTCTATGAGATCGCACGTCGACTGTGTGTGCAGAACAATCATTTAAATGGTTTAAAATAATGATCTATGAGATCGCACGTCGACTGTGTGTGCAGAACAAGCATTTAAATGGTTTAAAATAATGATCTATGAGATCGCACGTCGACTGTGTGTGCAGAACAAGCATTTAAATGGTTTAAAATAATGTTATATGAGATCGCACGTCGACTGTGTGTGCAGAACAATCATTTAAATGGTTTAAAATAATGTTCTATGAGATCGCACGTGGACTGTGTGTGCAGAACAAGCATTTAAATGTTTAAAATAATGTTATATGAGATCGCACGTCGACTGTGTGCAGAACAAGCATTTAAATGGTTTAAAATAATGTTATATGAGATCGCACGTCGACTTTGTGTGCAGAACAAGCGTTTAAATGGTTTAAAATAATGTTATATGAGATCGCACGTCGACTGTGTGCAGAAAAATCATTTAAATGGTTTAAAATAATGTTCTATGAGATCGCACGTGGACTGTGTGTGCAGAACAAGCATTTAAATGTTTAAAATAATGTAATATGAGATCGCACGTCGACTGTGTGCAGAAAAATCATTTAAATGGTTTAAAATAATGTTATATGAGATCGCACGTCGACTTTGTGTGCAGAACAATCATTTAAATGGTTTAAAATAATGTTCTATGAGATCGCACGTCGACTGTGTGTGCAGAACAATCATTTAAATGGTTTAAAATAATGTTATATGAGATCGCACGTCGACTTTGTGTGCAGAACAAGCATTTAAATGGTTTAAAATAATGTTCTATGAGATCGCACGTCGACTTTGTGTGCAGAACAATCATTTAAATGGTTTAAAATAATGTTCTATGAGATCGCACGTCGACTGTGTGTGCAGAACAATCATTTAAATGGTTTAAAATAATGTTATATGAGATCGCACGTCGACTTTGTGTGCAGAACAAGCATTTAAATGGTTTAAAATAATGTTCTATGAGATCGCACGTCGACTGTGTGTGCAGAACAAGCATTTAAATGGTTTAAAATAATGTTCTATGAGATCGCACGTCGACTGTGTGTGCAGAACAAGCATTTAAATGGTTTAAAATAATGTTCTATGAGATCGCACGTCGACTGTGTGTGCAGAACAAGCATTTAAATGGTTTAAAATAATGTTCTATGAGATCGCACTTCGACTGTGTGCAGAACAATCATTTAAATGGTTTAAAATAATGTTCTATGAGATCGCACGTCGATTGTGTGTGCAGAACAAGCATTTAAATGGTTTAAAATAATGTTCAATGAGATCGCACGTCGACTGTGTGTGCAGAACAAGCATTTAAATGGTTTAAAATAATGTTCTATGAGATCGCACTTCGACTGTGTGCAGAACAAGCATTTAAATGGTTTAAAATAATGTTCTATGAGATCGCACGTCGACTGTGTGCAGAACAAGCATTTAAATGGTTTAAAATAATGTTCTATGAGATCGCACTTCGACTGTGTGCAGAACAAGCATTTAAATGGTTTAAAATAATGTTCAATGAGATCGCACGTCGACTGTGTGTGCAGAACAAGCATTTAAATGGTTTAAAATAATGTCCAATGAGATCGCACGTCGACTGTGTGTGCAGAACAAGCATTTAAATGGTTTAAAATAATGTTCTATGAGATCGCAAGTCGACTGTGTGTGCAGAACAAGCATTTAAATGGTTTAAAATAATGTTACATGAGATCGCAAGTCGACTGTGCGCAGAACAAGCATTTAAATGGTTTAAAATAATGTTATATGAGATCGCACGTCGACTGTGTGTGCAGAACAAGCATTTAAATGGTTTAAAATAATGTTACATGAGATCGCAAGTCGACTGTGCGCAGAACAAGCATTTAAATGGTTTAAAATAATGTTATATGAGATCGCAAGTCGACTGTGTGCAGAACAAGCATTTAAATGGTTTAAAATAATGTTCTATGAGATCGCACGTCGACTTTGTGTGCAGAACAAGCATTTTAATGGTTTAAAATAATGTTCTATGAGATCGCAAGTCGACTGTGTGCAGAACAAGCATTTAAATGGTTTAAAATAATGTTCTATGAGATCGCAAGTCGACTGTGTGCAGAACAAGCATTTAAATGGTTTAAAATAATGTTACATGAGATCGCAAGTCGACTGTGTGCAGAACAAGCATTTAAATGGTTTAAAATAATGTTACATGAGATCGCAAGTCGACTGTGTGCAGAACAAGCATTTAAATGGTTTAAAATAATGTTCTATGAGATCGCACTTCGACTGTGTGCAGAACAAGCATTTAAATGGTTTAAAATAATGTTCTATGAGATCGCAAGTCGACTGTGTGCAGAACAAGCATTTAAATGGTTTAAAATAATGTTCTATGAGATCGCAAGTCGACTGTGTGCAGAACAAGCATTTAAATGGTTTAAAATAATGTTACATGAGATCGCAAGTCGACTGTGTGCAGAACAAGCATTTAAATGGTTTAAAATAATGTTACATGAGATCGCAAGTCGACTGTGTGCAGAACAAGCATTTAAATGGTTTAAAATAATGTTCTATGAGATCGCAAGTCGACTGTGTGCAGAACAAGCATTTAAATGGTTTAAAATAATGTTCTATGAGATCGCAAGTCGACTGTGTGCAGAACAAGCATTTAAATGGTTTAAAATAATGTTCTATGAGATCGCAAGTCGACTGTGTGCAGAACAAGCATTTAAATGGTTTAAAATAATGTTCTATGAGATCGCACGTCGACTTTGTGTGCAGGACAAGCATTTAAATGGTTTAAAATAATGTTCTATGATATCGCACTTCGACTGTGTGCAGAACAATCATTTAAATGGTTTAAAATAATGTTCTATGAGATCGCACGTCGACTGTGTGCAGAACAATCATTTAAATGGTTTAAAATAATGTTCTATGAGATCGCACGTCGACTGTGTGCAGAACAATCATTTAAATGGTTTAAAATAATGTTCTATGAGATCGCACTTCGACTGTGTGCAGAACAATCATTTAAATGGTTTAAAATAATGTTCTATGAGATCGCACTTCGACTGTGTGCAGAACAAGCATTTAAATGGTTTAAAATAATGTTCTATGAGATCGCACGTCGACTGTGTGCAGAACAATCATTTAAATGGTTTAAAATAATGTTCTATGAGATCGCACTTCGACTGTGTGCAGAACAAGCATTTAAATGGTTTAAAATAATGTTCTATGAGATCGCAGGTCGACTGTGTGTGCAGAACAAGCATTTAAATGGTTTAAAATAATGTTCTATGAGATCGCACTTCGACTGTGTGCAGAACAATCATTTAAATGGTTTAAAATAATGTTCTATGAGATCGCACTTCGACTGTGTGCAGAACAATCATTTAAATGGTTTAAAATAATGTTCTATGAGATCGCACTTCGACTGTGTGCAGAACAATCATTTAAATGGTTTAAAATAATGTTATATGAGATCGCACGTCGACTTTGTGTGCAGAACAAGCATTTAAATGGTTTAAAATAATGTTCTATGAGATCGCACGTCGACTTTGTGTGCAGAACAAGCATTTAAATGGTTTAAAATAATGTTCTATGAGATCGCACGTCGACTTTGTGTGCAGAACAATCATTTAAATGGTTTAAAATAATGTTCTATGAGATCGCACGTCGACTTTGTGTGCAGAACAATCATTTAAATGGTTTAAAATAATGTTCTATGAGATCGCACGTCGACTGTGTGCAGAACAATCATTTAAATGGTTTAAAATAATGTTCTATGAGATCGCACGTCGACTTTGTGTGCAGAACAATCATTTAAATGGTTTAAAATAATGTTCTATGAGATCGCACGTCGACTTTGTGTGCAGAACAAGCATTTAAATGGTTTAAAATAATGTTATATGAGATCGCACGTCGACTTTGTGTGCAGAACAAGCATTTAAATGGTTTAAAATAATGTTCTATGAGATCGCACGTCGACTGTGTGCAGAACAATCATTTAAATGGTTTAAAATAATGTTCTATGAGATCGCACGTCGACTTTGTGTGCAGAACAAGCATTTAAATGGTTTAAAATAATGTTCTATGAGATCGCACGTCGACTTTGTGTGCAGAACAATCATTTAAATGGTTTAAAATAATGTTCTATGAGATCGCACGTCGACTTTGTGTGCAGAACAATCATTTAAATGGTTTAAAATAATGTTCTATGAGATCGCACGTCGACTGTGTGCAGAACAAGCATTTAAATGGTTTAAAATAATGTTCTATGAGATCGCACGTCGACTTTGTGTGCAGAACAAGCATTTAAATGGTTTAAAATAATGTTCTATGAGATCGCACGTCGACTTTGTGTGCAGAACAATCATTTAAATGGTTTAAAATAATGTTCTATGAGATCGCACGTCGACTTTGTGTGCAGAACAAGCATTTAAATGGTTTAAAATAATGTTCTATGAGATCGCACGTCGACTTTGTGTGCAGAACAAGCATTTAAATGGTTTAAAATAATGTTCTATGAGATCGCACGTCGACTTTGTGTGCAGAACAAGCATTTAAATGGTTTAAAATAATGTTATATGAGATCGCACGTCGACTTTGTGTGCAGAACAAGCATTTAAATGGTTTAAAATAATGTTATATGAGATCGCACGTCGACTTTGTGTGCAGAACAAGCATTTAAATGGTTTAAAATAATGTTCTATGAGATCGCACGTCGACTTTGTGTGCAGAACAATCATTTAAATGGTTTAAAATAATGTTCTATGAGATCGCACGTCGACTGTGTGCAGAACAATCATTTAAATGGTTTAAAATAATGTTCTATGAGATCGCACGTCGACTTTGTGTGCAGAACAATCATTTAAATGGTTTAAAATAATGTTCTATGAGATCGCACGTCGACTGTGTGCAGAACAATCATTTAAATGGTTTAAAATAATGTTCTATGAGATCGCACGTCGACTTTGTGTGCAGAACAAGCATTTAAATGGTTTAAAATAATGTTCTATGAGATCGCACGTCAACTTTGTGTGCAGAACAAGCATTTAAATGGTTTAAAATAATGTTCTATGAGATCGCACGTCGACTGTGTGTGCAGAACAAGCATTTAAATGGTTTAAAATAATGTTCTATGAGATCGCACTTCGACTGTGTGCAGAACAATCATTTAAATGGTTTAAAATAATGTTCTATGAGATCGCACGTCAACTGTGTGTGCAGAACAAGCATTTAAATGGTTTAAAATAATGTTCTATGAGATCGCACTTCGACTGTGTGCAGAACAATCATTTAAATGGTTTAAAATAATGTTCTATGAGATCGCACGTCGACTGTGTGTGCAGAACAAGCATTTAAATGGTTTAAAATAATGTTCTATGAGATCGCACTTCGACTGTGTGCAGAACAATCATTTAAATGGTTTAAAATAATGTTATATGAGATCGCACGTCGACTGTGTGTGCAGAACAAGCATTTAAATGGTTTAAAATAATGTTCTATGAGATCGCACGTCGACTGTGTGTGCAGAACAAGCATTTAAATGGTTTAAAATAATGTTCTATGAGATCGCACGTCGACTTTGTGTGCAGAACAAGCATTTAAATGGTTTAAAATAATGTTCTATGAGATCGCACGTCGACTTTGTGTGCAGAACAAGCATTTAAATGGTTTAAAATAATGTTCTATGAGATCGCACGTCGACTTTGTGCAGAACAATCATTTAAATGGTTTAAAATAATGTTCTATGAGATCGCACGTCGACTTTGTGCAGAACAATCATTTAAATGGTTTAAAATAATGTTCTATGAGATCGCACGTCGACTGTGTGTGCAGAACAAGCATTTAAATGGTTTAAAATAATGTTCTATGAGATCGCACGTCGACTTTGTGCAGAACAATCATTTAAATGGTTTAAAATAATGTTCTATGAGATCGCACGTCGACTTTGTGTGCAGAACAAGCATTTAAATGGTTTAAAATAATGTTCTATGAGATCGCACTTCGACTGTGTGCAGAACAAGCATTTAAATGGTTTAAAATAATGTTCTATGAGATCGCACGTCGACTTTGTGTGCAGAACAAGCATTTAAATGGTTTAAAATAATGTTCTATGAGATCGCACGTCGACTTTGTGCAGAACAATCATTTAAATGGTTTAAAACAATGTTCTATGAGATCGCACTTCGACTGTGTGCAGAACAAGCATTTAAATGGTTTAAAATAATGTTCTATGAGATCGCACTTCGACTGTGTGCAGAACAATCATTTAAATGGTTTAAAATAATGTTCTATGAGATCGCACGTCGACTGTGTGCAGAACAAGCATTTAAATGGTTTAAAATAATGTTCTATGAGATCGCACTTCGACTGTGTGCAGAACAATCATTTAAATGGTTTAAAATAATGTTCTATGAGATCGCACGTCGACTTTGTGTGCAGAACAAGCATTTAAATGGTTTAAAATAATGTTCTATGAGATCGCACGTCGACTGTGTGTGCAGAACAAGCATTTAAATGGTTTAAAATAATGTTCAATGAGATCGCACGTCGACTGTGTGTGCAGAACAAGCATTTAAATGGTTTAAAATAATGTTCTATGAGATCGCACTTCGACTGTGTGCAGAACAAGCATTTAAATGGTTTAAAATAATGTTCAATGAGATCGCACGTCGACTGTGTGTGCAGAACAAGCATTTAAATGGTTTAAAATAATGTTCTATGAGATCGCACTTCGACTGTGTGCAGAACAAGCATTTAAATGGTTTAAAATAATGTTATATGAGATCGCACGTCGACTGTGTGTGCAGAACAAGCATTTAAATGGTTTAAAATAATGTTACATGAGATCGCAAGTCGACTGTGCGCAGAACAAGCATTTAAATGGTTTAAAATAATGTTATATGAGATCGCACGTCGACTTTGTGTGCAGAACAAGCATTTTAATGGTTTAAAATAATGTTCTATGAGATCGCAAGTCGACTGTGTGCAGAACAAGCATTTAAATGGTTTAAAATAATGTTCTATGAGATCGCAAGTCGACTGTGTGCAGAACAAGCATTTTAATGGTTTAAAATAATGTTCTATGAGATCGCAAGTCGACTGTGTGCAGAACAAGCATTTAAATGGTTTAAAATAATGTTACATGAGATCGCAAGTCGACTGTGTGCAGAACAAGCATTTAAATGGTTTAAAATAATGTTACATGAGATCGCAAGTCGACTGTGTGCAGAACAAGCATTTAAATGGTTTAAAATAATGTTCTATGAGATCGCAAGTCGACTGTGTGCAGAACAAGCATTTAAATGGTTTAAAATAATGTTACATGAGATCGCAAGTCGACTGTGTGCAGAACAAGCATTTAAATGGTTTAAAATAATGTTCTATGAGATCGCAAGTCGACTGTGTGCAGAACAAGCATTTAAATGGTTTAAAATAATGTTCTATGAGATCGCAAGTCGACTGTGTGCAGAACAAGCATTTAAATGGTTTAAAATAATGTTCTATGAGATCGCACGTCGACTTTGTGTGCAGGACAAGCATTTAAATGGTTTAAAATAATGTTCTATGAGATCGCACTTCGACTGTGTGCAGAACAATCATTTAAATGGTTTAAAATAATGTTCTATGAGATCGCACGTCGACTGTGTGCAGAACAATCATTTAAATGGTTTAAAATAATGTTCTATGAGATCGCACTTCGACTTTGTGTGCAGAACAATCATTTAAATGGTTTAAAATAATGTTCTATGAGATCGCACGTCGACTGTGTGCAGAACAATCATTTAAATGGTTTAAAATAATGTTCTATGAGATCGCACTTCGACTGTGTGCAGAAAAATCATTTAAATGGTTTAAAATAATGTTCTATGAGATCGCACTTCGACTGTGTGCAGAACAAGCATTTAAATGGTTTAAAATAATGTTCTATGAGATCGCACGTCGACTGTGTGCAGAACAATCATTTAAATGGTTTAAAATAATGTTCTATGAGATCGCACTTCGACTGTGTGCAGAACAATCATTTAAATGGTTTAAAATAATGTTCTATGAGATCGCACGTCGACTGTGTGCAGAACAAGCATTTAAATGGTTTAAAATAATGTTCTATGAGATCGCACGTCGACTTTGTGTGCAGAACAATCATTTAAATGGTTTAAAATAATGTTCTATGAGATCGCACGTCGACTTTGTGTGCAGAACAAGCATTTAAATGGTTTAAAATAATGTTCTATGAGATCGCACGTCGACTTTGTGTGCAGAACAAGCATTTAAATGGTTTAAAATAATGTTCTATGAGATCGCACGTCGACTTTGTGTGCAGAACAATCATTTAAATGGTTTAAAATAATGTTCTATGAGATCGCACTTCGACTGTGTGCAGAACAATCATTTAAATGGTTTAAAATAATGTTCTATGAGATCGCACGTCGACTTTGTGTGCAGAACAAGCATTTAAATGGTTTAAAATAATGTTATATGAGATCGCACGTCGACTTTGTGTGCAGAACAAGCATTTAAATGGTTTAAAATAATGTTCTATGAGATCGCACTTCGACTGTGTGCAGAACAATCATTTAAATGGTTTAAAATAATGTTCTATGAGATCGCACGTCGACTTTGTGTGCAGAACAATCATTTAAATGGTTTAAAATAATGTTCTATGAGATCGCACGTCGACTTTGTGTGCAGAACAAGCATTTAAATGGTTTAAAATAATGTTCTATGAGATCGCACGTCGACTTTGTGTGCAGAACAATCATTTAAATGGTTTAAAATAATGTTCTATGAGATCGCACGTCGACTTTGTGTGCAGAACAATCATTTAAATGGTTTAAAATAATGTTCTATGAGATCGCACTTCGACTGTGTGCAGAACAATCATTTAAATGGTTTAAAATAATGTTCTATGAGATCGCACGTCGACTGTGTGCAGAACAAGCATTTAAATGGTTTAAAATAATGTTCTGAGATCGCACGTCGACTTTGTGTGCAGAACAATCATTTAAATGGTTTAAAATAATGTTCTATGAGATCGCACGTCGACTGTGTGCAGAACAAGCATTTAAATGGTTTAAAATAATGTTCTATGAGATCGCACGTCGACTGTGTGTGCAGAACAAGCATTTAAATGGTTTAAAATAATGTTCTATGAGATCGCACGTCGACTGTGTGTGCAGAACAATCATTTAAATGGTTTAAAATAATGTTCTATGAGATCGCACGTCAACTTTGTGTGCAGAACAAGCATTTAAATGGTTTAAAATAATGTTCTATGAGATCGCACGTCGACTGTGTGCAGAACAAGCATTTAAATGGTTTAAAATAACGTTCTATGAGATCGCACTTCGACTGTGTGTGCAGAACAATCATTTAAATGGTTTAAAATAATGTTCTATGAGATCGCACGTCGACTTTGTGTGCAGAACAAGCATTTAAATGGTTTAAAATAATGTTCTATGAGATCGCACTTCGACTGTGTGTGCAGAACAAGCATTTAAATGGTTTAAAATAATGTTATATGAGATCGCACGTCGACTTTGTGTGCAGAACAAGCATTTAAATGGTTTAAAATAACGTTCTATGAGATCGCACTTCGACTGTGTGCAGAACAATCATTTAAATGGTTTAAAATAATGTTATATGAGATCGCACGTCGACTTTGTGTGCAGAACAAGCATTTAAATGGTTTAAAATAATGTTATATGAGATCGCACGTCGACTTTGTGTGCAGAACAAGCATTTAAATGGTTTAAAATAACGTTCTATGAGATCGCACTTCGACTGTGTGTGCAGAACAATCATTTAAATGGTTTAAAATAATGTTATATGAGATCGCACGTCGACTTTGTGTGCAGAACAAGCATTTAAATGGTTTAAAATAATGTTCTATGAGATCGCACTTCGACTGTGTGTGCAGAACAAGCATTTAAATGGTTTAAAATAATGTTATATGAGATCGCACGTCGACTTTGTGTGCAGAACAAGCATTTAAATGGTTTAAAATAACGTTCTATGAGATCGCACTTCGACTGTGTGCAGAACAATCATTTAAATGGTTTAAAATAATGTTATATGAGATCGCACGTCGACTTTGTGTGCAGAACAAGCATTTAAATGGTTTAAAATAATGTTATATGAGATCGCACGTCGACTTTGTGTGCAGAACAAGCATTTAAATGGTTTAAAATAATGTTCTATGAGATCGCACACCGACTGTGTGTGCAGAACAAGCATTTAAATGGTTTAAAATAATGTTCAATGAGATTGCACACCGACTGTGTGTGCAGAACAAGCATTTAAATGGTTTAAAATAATATTCAATGAGATTGCACACCGACTGTGTGCAGAACAAGCATTTAAATGGTTTAAAATAATGTTCTATGAGATCGCACTTCGACTGTGTGCAGAACAAGCATTTAAATGGTTTAAAATAATGTTCAATGAGATTGCACACCGAGTGTGTGTGCAGAACAAGCATTTAAATGGTTTAAAATAATGTTCAATGAGATTGCACACCGACTGTGTGTGCAGAACAATCATTTAAATGGTTTAAAATAATGTTATATGAGATCGCACGTCGACTGTGTGCAGAACAATCATTTAAATGGTTTAAAATAATGTTCTATGAGATCGCACGTCGACTGTGTGCAGAACAATCATTTAAATGGTTTAAAATAATGTTCTATGAGATCGCACGTCGACTTTGTGTGCAGAACAATCATTTAAATGGTTTAAAATAATGTTCTATGAGATCGCACGTCGACTGTGTGCAGAACAATCATTTAAATGGTTTAAAATAATGTTCTATGAGATCGCACGTCGACTTTGTGTGCAGAACAATCATTTAAATGGTTTAAAATAATGTTCTATGAGATCGCACGTCGACTTTGTGTGCAGAACAATCATTTAAATGGTTTAAAATAATGTTCTATGAGATCGCACGCAGAACAAGCATTTAAATGGTTTAAAATAATGTTATATGAGATCGCACGTCGACTGTGTGCAGAACAATCATTTAAATGGTTTAAAATAATGTTCTATGAGATCGCACGTCGACTGTGTGCAGAACAATCATTTAAATGGTTTAAAATAATGTTCTATGAGATCGCACGTCGACTGTGTGCAGAACAATCATTTAAATGGTTTAAAATAATGTTCTATGAGATCGCACGTCGACTGTGTGCAGAACAATCATTTAAATGGTTTAAAATAATGTTCTATGAGATCGCACGTCGACTGTGTGCAGAACAATCATTTAAATGGTTTAAAATAATATTCTATGAGATCGCACTTCGACTGTGTGCAGAACAATCATTTAAATGGTTTAAAATAATGTTCTATGAGATCGCACGTCGACTTTGTGTGCAGAACAATCATTTAAATGGTTTAAAATAATGTTCTATGAGATCGCAGGTCGACTGTGTGAAGAACAAGCATTTAAATGGTTTAAAATAATGTTATATGAGATCGCACGTCGACTTTGTGTGCAGAACAAGCATTTAAATGGTTTAAAATAATGTTCTATGAGATCGCACGTCGACTTTGTGTGCAGAACAAGCATTTAAATGGTTTAAAATAATGTTCTATGAGATCGCACGTCGACTTTGTGTGCAGAACAAGCATTTAAATGGTTTAAAATAATGTTCTATGAGATCGCACTTCGACTTTGTGTGCAGAACAATCATTTAAATGGTTTAAAATAATGTTATATGAGATCGCACGTCGACTTTGTGTGCAGAACAAGCATTTAAATGGTTTAAAATAATGTTATATGAGATCGCACGTCGACTTTGTGTGCAGAACAAGCATTTAAATGGTTTAAAATAATGTTCTATGAGATCGCACGTCGACTTTGTGTGCAGAACAAGCATTTAAATGGTTTAAAATAATGTTCTATGAGATCGCACGTCGACTTTGTGTGCAGAACAAGCATTTAAATGGTTTAAAATAATGTTCTATGAGATCGCACTTCGACTTTGTGTGCAGAACAATCATTTAAATGGTTTAAAATAATGTTATATGAGATCGCACGTCGACTTTGTGTGCAGAACAAGCATTTAAATGGTTTAAAATAATGTTATATGAGATCGCACGTCGACTTTGTGTGCAGAACAAGCATTTAAATGGTTTAAAATAATGTTATATGAGATCGCACGTCGACTTTGTGTGCAGAACAAGCATTTAAATGGTTTAAAATAATGTTCTATGAGATCGCACGTCGACTTTGTGTGCAGAACAATCATTTAAATGGTTTAAAATAATGTTCTATGAGATCGCACGTCGACTTTGTGTGCAGAACAATCATTTAAATGGTTTAAAATAATGTTATATGAGATCGCACGTCGACTTTGTGTGCAGAACAATCATTTAAATGGTTTAAAATAATGTTCTATGAGATCGCACTTCGACTTTGTGTGCAGAACAATCATTTAAATGGTTTAAAATAATGTTCTATGAGATCGCACGTCGACTTTGTGTGCAGAACAATCATTTAAATGGTTTAAAATAATGTTCTATGAGATCGCACGTCGACTTTGTGTGCAGAACAATCATTTAAATGGTTTAAAATAATGTTATATGAGATCGCACGTCGACTTTGTGTGCAGAACAAGCATTTAAATGGTTTAAAATAATGTTATATGAGATCGCACTACGACTGTGTGCAGAACAATCATTTAAATGGTTTAAAATAATGTTCTATGAGATCGCACGTCGACTTTGTGTGCAGAACAATCATTTAAATGGTTTAAAATAATGTTATATGAGATCGCACGTCGACTTTGTGTGCAGAACAAGCATTTAAATGGTTTAAAATAATGTTATATGAGATCGCACTACGACTGTGTGCAGAACAATCATTTAAATGGTTTAAAATAATGTTCTATGAGATCGCACGTCGACTTTGTGTGCAGAACAAGCATTTAAATGGTTTAAAATAATGTTCTATGAGATCGCACGTCGACTTTGTGTGCAGAACAAGCATTTAAATGGTTTAAAATAATGTTCTATGAGATCGCACGTCGACTTTGTGTGCAGAACAAGCATTTAAATGGTTTAAAATAATGTTCTATGAGATCGCACGTCGACTTTGTGTGCAGAACAAGCATTTAAATGGTTTAAAATAATGTTCTATGAGATCGCACGTCGACTTTGTGTGCAGAACAATCATTTAAATGGTTTAAAATAATGTTATATGAGATCGCACGTCGACTTTGTGTGCAGAACAAGCATTTAAATGGTTTAAAATAATGTTCTATGAGATCGCACGTCGACTTTGTGTGCAGAACAAGCATTTAAATGGTTTAAAATAATGTTATATGAGATCGCACTACGACTGTGTGCAGAACAATCATTTAAATGGTTTAAAATAATGTTCTATGAGATCGCACGTCGACTTTGTGTGCAGAACAAGCATTTAAATGGTTTAAAATAATGTTATATGAGATCGCACTACGACTGTGTGCAGAACAAGCATTTAAATGGTTTAAAATAATGTTATATGAGATCGCACTACGACTGTGTGCAGAACAATCATTTAAATGGTTTAAAATAATGTTCTATGAGATCGCACGTCGACTTTGTGTGCAGAACAAGCATTTAAATGGTTTAAAATAATGTTATATGAGATCGCACTACGACTGTGTGCAGAACAATCATTTAAATGGTTTAAAATAATGTTCTATGAGATCGCACGTCGACTTTGTGTGCAGAACAAGCATTTAAATGGTTTAAAATAATGTTCTATGAGATCGCACGTCGACTTTGTGTGCAGAACAAGCATTTAAATGGTTTAAAATAATGTTATATGAGATCGCACGTCGACTTTGTGTGCAGAACAAGCATTTAAATGGTTTAAAATAATGTTCTATGAGATCGCACGTCGACTTTGTGTGCAGAACAAGCATTTAAATGGTTTAAAATAATGTTCTATGAGATCGCACGTCGACTTTGTGTGTAGAACAAGCATTTAAATGGTTTAAAATAATGTTCTATGAGATCGCACGTCGACTTTGTGTGCAGAACAAGCATTTAAATGGTTTAAAATAATGTTCTATGAGATCGCACGTCGACTGTGTGTGCAGAACAAGCATTTAAATGGTTTAAAATAATGTTCTATGAGATCGCACGCAGAACAATAATTTAAATGGTTTAAAATAATGTTCTATGAGATCGCACGTCGACTGTGTGCAGAACAAGCATTTAAATGGTTTAAAATAATGTTCTATGAGATCGCACGCAGAACAATCATTTAAATGGTTTAAAATAATGTTCTATGAGATCGCACGTCGACTGTGTGCAGAACAATCATTTAAATGGTTTAAAATAATGTTCTATGAGATCGCACGCAGAACAATCATTTAAATGGTTTAAAATAATGTTCTATGAGATCGCACGTCGACTGTGTGCAGAACAAGCATTTAAATGGTTTAAAATAATGTTCTATGAGATCGCACTTCGACTTTGTGCAGAACAAGCATTTAAATGGTTTAAAATAATGTTCTATGAGATCGCACTTCGACTTTGTGTGCAGAACAAGCATTTAAATGGTTTAAAATAATGTTCTATGAGATCGCACGTCGACTTTGTGCAGAACAAGCATTTAAATGGTTTAAAATAATGTTCTATGAGATCGCACGCAGAACAAGCATTTAAATGGTTTAAAATAATGTTCTATGAGATCGCACGTCGACTGTGTGAAGAACAAGCATTTAAATGGTTTAAAATAATGTTCTATGAGATCGCACGCAGAACAATCATTTAAATGGTTTAAAATAATGTTCTATGAGATCGCACGTCGACTGTGTGCAGGACAAGCATTTAAATGGTTTAAAATAATGTTCTATGAGATCGCACGTCGACTGTGTGAAGAACAAGCATTTAAATGGTTTAAAATAATGTTCTATGAGATCGCACGTCGACTGTGTGCAGAACAAGCATTTAAATGGTTTAAAATAATGTTCTATGAGATCGCACGTCGACTGTGTGAAGAACAAGCATTTAAATGGTTTAAAATAATGTTATATGACATCGCATGTCGACTTTGTGTGCAGAACAAGCATTTAAATGGTTTAAAATAATGTTATATGAGATCGCACGCAGAACAAGTATTTAAATGGTTTAAAATATTGTTCTATGAGATCGCACGTCGACTTTGTGTGAAGAACAAGCATTTAAATGGTTTAAAATAATGTTCTATGAGATCGCACGTCGACTGTGTGCAGAACAAGCATTTAAATGGTTTAAAATAATGTTCTATGAGATCGCACGTCGACTTTGTGTGCAGAACAAGCATTTAAACGGTTTAAAATAATGTTCAATGAGATCGCACACCGACTGTGTGTGCAGAACAAGCATTTAAATGGTTTAAAATAATGTTATATGAGATCGCACGTCGACTTTGTGTGAAGAACAAGCATTTAAATGGTTTAAAATAATGTTCTATGAGATCGCACGTCGACTTTGTGTGCAGAACAAGCATTTAAATGGTTTAAAATAATGTTCTATGAGATCGCACGTCGACTTTGTGTGCAGAACAATCATTTAAATGGTTTAAAATAATGTTCTATGAGATCGCACGTCGACTTTGTGTGCAGAACAAGCATTTAAATGGTTTAAAATAATGTTCTATGAGATCGCACGTCGACTTTGTGTGTAGAACAAGCATTTAAATGGTTTAAAATAATGTTCTATGAGATCGCACGTCGACTTTGTGTGCAGAACAATCATTTAAATGGTTTAAAATAATGTTCTATGAGATCGCACGTCGACTTTGTGTGCAGAACAAGCATTTAAATGGTTTAAAATAATGTTATATGAGATCGCACGTCGACTTTGTGTGCAGAACAATCATTTAAATGGTTTAAAATAATGTTCTATGAGATCGCACGTCGACTTTGTGTGCAGAACAATCATTTAAATGGTTTAAAATAATGTTCTATGAGATCGCACGTCGACTTTGTGTGCAGAACAAGCATTTAAATGGTTTAAAATAATGTTATATGAGATCGCACGTCGACTTTGTGTGTAGAACAAGCATTTAAATGGTTTAAAATAATGTTCAATGAGATTGCACACCGACTGTGTGTGCAGAACAAGCATTTAAATGGTTTAAAATAATGTTCTATGAGATCGCACGTCGACTGTGTGAAGAACAAGCATTTAAATGGTTAAAAATAATGTTCTATGAGATCGCACGTAGAACAAGCATTTAAATGGTTTAAAATAATGTTCTATGAGATCGCACGTCGACTTTGTGTGCAGAACAAGCATTTAAATGGTTTAAAATAATGTTATATGAGATCGCACGTCGACTTTGTGTGCAGAACAAGCATTTAAATGGTTTAAAATAATGTTATATGAGATCGCACGTCGACTTTGTGTGCAGAACAAGCATTTAAATGGTTTAAAATAATGTTATATGAGATCGCACGTCGACTTTGTGTGTAGAACAAGCATTTAAATGGTTTAAAATAATGTTCAATGAGATTGCACACCGACTGTGTGTGCAGAACAAGCATTTAAATGGTTTAAAATAATGTTCAATGAGAATGCACACCGACTGTGTGTGCAGAACAAGCATTTAAATGGTTTAAAATAATGTTATATGAGATCGCACGTCGACTTTGTGTGCAGAACAATCATTTAAATGGTTTAAAATAATGTTATATGAGATCGCACGTCGACTTTGTGTGCAGAACAAGCATTTAAATGGTTTAAAATAATGTTCAATGAGATCGCACGTCGACTGTGTGTGCAGAACAAGCATTTAAATGGTTTAAAATAATGTTCTATGAGATCGCACGTCGACTGTGTGCAGAACAAGCATTTAAATGGTTTAAAATAATGTTCTATGAGATCGCACGCAGAACAATCATTTAAATGGTTTAAAATAATGTTCTATGAGATCGCACGTCGACTTTGTGTGTAGAACAAGCATTTAAATGGTTTAAAATAATGTTCTATGAGATCGCACGTCGACTTTGTGTGTAGAACAAGCATTTAAATGGTTTAAAATAATGTTCTATGAGATCGCACGTCGACTTTGTGTGCAGAACAAGCATTTAAATGGTTTAAAATAATGTTATATGAGATCGCACGTCGACTTTGTGTGCAGAACAAGCATTTAAATGGTTTAAAATAATGTTATATGAGATCGCACGTCGACTTTGTGTGCAGAACAAGCATTTAAATGGTTTAAAATAATGTTCTATGAGATCGCACGTCGACTTTGTGTGTAGAACAAGCATTTAAATGGTTTAAAATAATGTTCTATGAGATCGCACGTCGACTTTGTGTGCAGAACAAGCATTTAAATGGTTTAAAATAATGTTCAATGAGATTGCACACCGACTGTGTGTGCAGAACAAGCATTTAAATGGTTTAAAATAATGTTCTATGAGATCGCACGTCGACTGTGTGAAGAACAAGCATTTAAATGGTTAAAAATAATGTTCTATGAGATCGCACGTAGAACAAGCATTTAAATGGTTTAAAATAATGTTCTATGAGATCGCACGTCGACTGTGTGCAGAACAAGCATTTAAATGGTTTAAAATAATGTTCTATGAGATCGCACGTCGACTTTGTGTGTAGAACAAGCATTTAAATGGTTTAAAATAATGTTCTATGAGATCGCACGTCGACTTTGTGTGCAGAACAAGCATTTAAATGGTTTAAAATAATGTTATATGAGATCGCACGTCGACTTTGTGTGCAGAACAAGCATTTAAATGGTTTAAAATAATGTTATATGAGATCGCACGTCGACTTTGTGTGCAGAACAATCATTTAAATGGTTTAAAATAATGTTCTATGAGATCGCACGTCGACTTTGTGTGCAGAACAATCATTTAAATGGTTTAAAATAATGTTCTATGAGATCGCACGTCGACTTTGTGTGCAGAACAAGCATTTAAATGGTTTAAAATAATGTTCTATGAGATCGCACGTCGACTTTGTGTGCAGAACAATCATTTAAATGGTTTAAAATAATGTTCTATGAGATCGCACGTCGACTTTGTGTGCAGAACAATCATTTAAATGGTTTAAAATAATGTTCTATGAGATCGCACGTCGACTTTGTGTGCAGAACAAGCATTTAAATGGTTTAAAATAATGTTATATGAGATCGCACGTCGACTTTGTGTGCAGAACAAGCATTTAAATGGTTTAAAATAATGTTATATGAGATCGCACGTCGACTTTGTGTGCAGAACAAGCATTTAAATGGTTTAAAATAATGTTCTATGAGATCGCACGTCGACTTTGTGTGTAGAACAAGCATTTAAATGGTTTAAAATAATGTTCTATGAGATCGCACGTCGACTTTGTGTGCAGAACAAGCATTTAAATGGTTTAAAATAATGTTCAATGAGATTGCACACCGACTGTGTGTGCAGAACAAGCATTTAAATGGTTTAAAATAATGTTCTATGAGATCGCACGTAGAACAAGCATTTAAATGGTTTAAAATAATGTTCTATGAGATCGCACGTCGACTTTGTGTGTAGAACAAGCATTTAAATGGTTTAAAATAATGTTCTATGAGATCGCACGTCGACTTTGTGTGCAGAACAAGCATTTAAATGGTTTAAAATAATGTTATATGAGATCGCACGTCGACTTTGTGTGCAGAACAAGCATTTAAATGGTTTAAAATAATGTTATATGAGATCGCACGTCGACTTTGTGTGCAGAACAAGCATTTAAATGGTTTAAAATAATGTTATATGAGATCGCACGTCGACTTTGTGTGTAGAACAAGCATTTAAATGGTTTAAAATAATGTTCAATGAGATTGCACACCGACTGTGTGTGCAGAACAAGCATTTAAATGGTTTAAAATAATGTTCAATGAGAATGCACACCGACTGTGTGTGCAGAACAAGCATTTAAATGGTTTAAAATAATGTTATATGAGATCGCACGTCGACTTTGTGTGCAGAACAATCATTTAAATGGTTTAAAATAATGTTATATGAGATCGCACGTCGACTTTGTGTGCAGAACAAGCATTTAAATGGTTTAAAATAATGTTCAATGAGATCGCACGTCGACTGTGTGTGCAGAACAAGCATTTAAATGGTTTAAAATAATGTTCTATGAGATCGCACGCAGAACAATCATTTAAATGGTTTAAAATAATGTTCTATGAGATCGCACGTCGACTTTGTGTGCAGAACAAGCATTTAAATGGTTTAAAATAATGTTATATGAGATCGCACGTCGACTTTGTGTGCAGAACAAGCATTTAAATGGTTTAAAATAATGTTCTATGAGATCGCACGTCGACTTTGTGTGCAGAACAAGCATTTAAATGGTTTAAAATAATGTTATATGAGATCGCACGTCGACTTTGTGTGCAGAACAAGCATTTAAATGGTTTAAAATAATGTTCTATGAGATCGCACGTCGACTTTGTGTGTAGAACAAGCATTTAAATGGTTTAAAATAATGTTCTATGAGATCGCACGTCGACTTTGTGTGCAGAACAAGCATTTAAATGGTTTAAAATAATGTTCTATGAGATCGCACGTCGACTTTGTGTGCAGAACAAGCATTTAAATGGTTTAAAATAATGTTCAATGAGATTGCACACCGACTGTGTGTGCAGAACAAGCATTTAAATGGTTTAAAATAATGTTCAATGAGATTGCACACAGACTGTGTGTGCAGAACAAGCATTTAAATGGTTTAAAATAATGTTCTATGAGATCGCACGTCGACTTTGTGTGCAGAACAAGCATTTAAATGGTTTAAAATAATGTTATATGAGATCGCACGTCGACTTTGTGTGCAGAACAATCATTTAAATGGTTTAAAATAATGTTCTATGAGATCGCACGTCGACTGTGTGCAGAACAAGCATTTAAATGGTTTAAAATAATGTTCTATGAGATCGCACGTCGACTGTGTGCAGAACAAGCATTTAAATGGTTTAAAATAATGTTCTATGAGATCGCACGTCGACTTTGTGTGCAGAACAAGCATTTAAATGGTTTAAAATAATGTTCTATGAGATCGCACGTCGACTTTGTGTGTAGAACAAGCATTTAAATGGTTTAAAATAATGTTCAATGAGATCGCACGTCGACTTTGTGTGTAGAACAAGCATTTAAATGGTTTAAAATAATGTTCTATGAGATCGCACGTCGACTTTGTGTGTAGAACAAGCATTTAAATGGTTTAAAATAATGTTCAATGAGATTGCACACCGACTGTGTGTGCAGAACAAGCATTTAAATGGTTTAAAATAATGTTCTATGAGATCGCACGTCGACTGTGTGTGCAGAACAAGCATTTAAATGGTTTAAAATAATGTTATATGAGATCGCACGTCGACTTTGTGTGCAGAACAATCATTTAAATGGTTTAAAATAATGTTCTATGAGATCGCACGTCGACTGTGTGTGCAGAACAAGCATTTAAATGGTTTAAAATAATGTTATATGAGATCGCACGTCGACTTTGTGTGCAGAACAAGCATTTAAATGGTTTAAAATAATGTTATATGAGATCGCACGCAGAACAATCATTTAAATGGTTTAAAATAATGTTCTATGAGATCGCACGTCGACTGTGTGCAGAACAAGCATTTAAATGGTTTAAAATAATGTTCTATGAGATCGCACGTCGACTTTGTGTGCAGAACAAGCATTTAAATGGTTTAAAATAATGTTCTATGAGATCGCACGTCGACTTTGTGTGTAGAACAAGCATTTAAATGGTTTAAAATAATGTTCTATGAGATCGCACGTCGACTTTGTGTGTAGAACAAGCATTTAAATGGTTTAAAATAATGTTCAATGAGATCGCACGTCGACTTTGTGTGTAGAACAAGCATTTAAATGGTTTAAAATAATGTTCTATGAGATCGCACGTCGACTTTGTGTGTAGAACAAGCATTTAAATGGTTTAAAATAATGTTCAATGAGATCGCACGTCGACTTTGTGTGTAGAACAAGCATTTAAATGGTTTAAAATAATGTTCAATGAGATCGCACGTCGACTTTGTGTGTAGAACAAGCATTTAAATGGTTTAAAATAATGTTCAATGAGATCGCACGTCGACTTTGTGTGTAGAACAAGCATTTAAATGGTTTAAAATAATGTTCTATGAGATCGCACGTCGACTTTGTGTGCAGAACAAGCATTTAAATGGTTTAAAATAATGTTCAATGAGATTGCACACCGACTGTGTGTGCAGAACAAGCATTTAAATGGTTTAAAATAATGTTCAATGAGATTGCACACCGACTGTGTGTGCAGAACAAGCATTTAAATGGTTTAAAATAATGTTCAATGAGATTGCACACCGACTGTGTGTGCAGAACAAGCATTTAAATGGTTTAAAATAATGTTCAATGAGATCGCACGTCGACTTTGTGTGCAGAACAAGCATTTAAATGGTTTAAAATAATGTTCAATGAGATCGCACGTCGACTTTGTGTGTAGAACAAGCATTTAAATGGTTTAAAATAATGTTATATGAGATCGCACGTCGACTTTGTGTGCAGAACAATCATTTAAATGGTTTAAAATAATGTTCTATGAGATCGCACGTCGACTGTGTGCAGAACAAGCATTTAAATGGTTTAAAATAATGTTATATGAGATCGCACGTCGACTGTGTGAAGAACAAGCATTTAAATGGTTTAAAATAATGTTCTATGAGATCGCACGTCGACTTTGTGTGCAGAACAATCATTTAAATGGTTTAAAATAATGTTCTATGAGATCGCACGTCGACTTTGTGTGCAGAACAAGCATTTAAATGGTTTAAAATAATGTTCTATGAGATCGCACGTCGACTTTGTGTGCAGAACAATCATTTAAATGGTTTAAAATAATGTTCTATGAGATCGCACGTCGACTTTGTGTGCAGAACAATCATTTAAATGGTTTAAAATAATGTTCTATGAGATCGCACGTCGACTTTGTGTGCAGAACAATCATTTAAATGGTTTAAAATAATGTTCTATGAGATCGCACGTCGACTTTGTGTGCAGAACAAGCATTTAAATGGTTTAAAATAATGTTCTATGAGATCGCACGTCGACTGTGTGCAGAACAAGCATTTAAATGGTTTAAAATAATGTTCTATGAGATCGCACGTCGACTTTGTGTGCAGAACAATCATTTAAATGGTTTAAAATAATGTTCTATGAGATCGCACGTCGACTTTGTGTGCAGAACAAGCATTTAAATGGTTTAAAATAATGTTCTATGAGATCGCACGTCGACTTTGTGTGCAGAACAAGCATTTAAATGGTTTAAAATAATGTTCTATGAGATCGCACGTCGACTTTGTGCAGAACAAGCATTTAAATGGTTTAAAATAATGTTCTATGAGATCGCACGTCGACTTTGTGCAGAACAAGCATTTAAATGGTTTAAAATAATGTTCTATGAGATCGCACGTCGACTTTGTGCAGAACAAGCATTTAAATGGTTTAAAATAATGTTCTATGAGATCGCACGCAGAACAATCATTTAAATGGTTTAAAATAATGTTCTATGAGATCGCACGTCGACTTTGTGCAGAACAAGCATTTAAATGGTTTAAAATAATGTTCTATGAGATCGCACGTCGACTGTGTGTGCAGAACAAGCATTTAAATGGTTTAAAATAATGTTCTATGAGATCGCACGTCGACTTTGTGTGCAGAACAAGCATTTAAATGGTTTAAAATAATGTTCTATGAGATCGCACGTCGACTTTGTGCAGAACAAGCATTTAAATGGTTTAAAATAATGTTATATGAGATCGCACGCAGAACAATCATTTAAATGGTTTAAAATAATGTTCTATGAGATCGCACGTCGACTTTGTGTGCAGAACAATCATTTAAATGGTTTAAAATAATGTTCTATGAGATCGCACGTCGACTTTGTGCAGAACAAGCATTTAAATGGTTTAAAATAATGTTCTATGAGATCGCACGTCGACTTTGTGCAGAACAAGCATTTAAATGGTTTAAAATAATGTTCTATGAGATCGCACGTCGACTTTGTGCAGAACAAGCATTTAAATGGTTTAAAATAATGTTATATGAGATCGCACGCAGAACAATCATTTAAATGGTTTAAAATAATGTTCTATGAGATCGCACGTCGACTTTGTGTGCAGAACAATCATTTAAATGGTTTAAAATAATGTTATATGAGATCGCACTTCGACTTTGTGTGCAGAACAATCATTTAAATGGTTTAAAATAATGTTATATGAGATCGCACTTCGACTTTGTGTGCAGAACAAGCATTTAAATGGTTTAAAATAATGTTCTATGAGATCGCACGTCGACTTTGTGCAGAACAAGCATTTAAATGGTTTAAAATAATGTTCTATGAGATCGCACGTCGACTTTGTGCAGAACAAGCATTTAAATGGTTTAAAATAATGTTATATGAGATCGCACGCAGAACAATCATTTAAATGGTTTAAAATAATGTTCTATGAGATCGCACGTCGACTTTGTGTGCAGAACAATCATTTAAATGGTTTAAAATAATGTTATATGAGATCGCACTTCGACTTTGTGTGCAGAACAATCATTTAAATGGTTTAAAATAATGTTATATGAGATCGCACGTCGACTTTGTGTGCAGAACAAGCATTTAAATGGTTTAAAATAATGTTCTATGAGATCGCACGTCGACTTTGTGTGCAGAACAAGCATTTAAATGGTTTAAAATAATGTTATATGAGATCGCACGTCGACTTTGTGTGCAGAACAAGCATTTAAATGGTTTAAAATAATGATCTATGAGATCGCACGTCGACTTTGTGTGCAGAACAAGCATTTAAATGGTTTAAAATAATGTTATATGAGATCGCACGTCGACTTTGTGTGCAGAACAATCATTTAAATGGTTTAAAATAATGTTCTATGAGATCGCACGTCGACTTTGTGTGCAGAACAAGCATTTAAATGGTTTAAAATAATGATCTATGAGATCGCACGTCGACTTTGTGTGCAGAACAAGCATTTAAATGGTTTAAAATAATGTTATATGAGATCGCACGTCGACTTTGTGTGCAGAACAAGCATTTAAATGGTTTAAAATAATGATCTATGAGATCGCACGTCGACTTTGTGTGCAGAACAAGCATTTAAATGGTTTAAAATAATGTTATATGAGATCGCACGTCGACTTTGTGTGCAGAACAATCATTTAAATGGTTTAAAATAATGATCTATGAGATCGCACGTCGACTTTGTGTGCAGAACAAGCATTTAAATGGTTTAAAATAATGATCTATGAGATCGCACGTCGACTTTGTGTGCAGAACAAGCATTTAAATGGTTTAAAATAATGTTATATGAGATCGCACGTCGACTTTGTGTGCAGAATAAGCATTTAAATGGTTTAAAATAATGTTATATGAGATCGCACGTCGACTTTGTGTGCAGAACAAGCATTTAAATGGTTTAAAATAATGTTCTATGAGATCGCACGTCGAATTTGTGTGCAGAACAAGCATTTAAATGGTTTAAAATAATGTTATATGAGATCGCACGTCGACTTTGTGTGCAGAACAAGCATTTAAATGGTTTAAAATAATGTTATATGAGATCGCACTTCGACTTTGTGTGCAGAACAAGCATTTAAATGGTTTAAAATAATGTTCTATGAGATCGCACGTCGACTTTGTGTGCAGAACAATCATTTAAATGGTTTAAAATAATGTTCTATGAGATCGCACGTCGACTTTGTGTGCAGAACAAGCATTTAAATGGTTTAAAATAATGTTATATGAGATCGCACGTCGACTTTGTGTGCAGAACAAGCATTTAAATGGTTTAAAATAATGTTCAATGAGATTGCACACCGACTTTGTGTGCAGAACAAGCATTTAAATGGTTTAAAATAATGTTCTATGAGATCGCACGTCGACTTTGTGTGCAGAACAATCATTTAAATGGTTTAAAATAATGTTATATGAGATCGCACGCAGAACAATCATTTAAATGGTTTAAAATAATGTTCTATGAGATCGCACGTCGACTTTGTGTGCAGAACAATCATTTAAATGGTTTAAAATAATGTTCTATGAGATCGCACTTCGACTTTGTGTGCAGAACAATCATTTAAATGGTTTAAAATAATGTTATATGAGATCGCACGCAGAACAATCATTTAAATGGTTTAAAATAATGTTATATGAGATCGCACGCAGAACAATCATTTAAATGGTTTAAAATAATGTTATATGAGATCGCACGCAGAACAATCATTTAAATGGTTTAAAATAATGTTCTATGAGATCGCACGTCGACTTTGTGTGCAGAACAATCATTTAAATGGTTTAAAATAATGTTATATGAGATCGCACGCAGAACAATCATTTAAATGGTTTAAAATAATGTTCTATGAGATCGCACGTCGACTTTGTGTGCAGAACAATCATTTAAATGGTTTAAAATAATGTTATATGAGATCGCACGTCGACTTTGTGTGCAGAACAAGCATTTAAATGGTTTAAAATAATGTTCTATGAGATCGCACTTCGACTTTGTGTGCAGAACAATCATTTAAATGGTTTAAAATAATGTTATATGAGATCGCACGTCGACTTTGTGTGCAGAACAAGCATTTAAATGGTTTAAAATAATGTTCTATGAGATCGCACTTCGACTTTGTGTGCAGAACAAGCATTTAAATGGTTTAAAATAATGTTCTATGAGATCGCACGTCGACTTTGTGTGCAGAACAAGCATTTAAATGGTTTAAAATAATGTTATATGAGATCGCACGCAGAACAATCATTTAAATGGTTTAAAATAATGTTCTATGAGATCGCACGTCGACTTTGTGTGCAGAACAAGCATTTAAATGGTTTAAAATAATGTTATATGAGATCGCACGCAGAACAATCATTTAAATGGTTTAAAATAATGATCTATGAGATCGCACGTCGACTTTGTGTGCAGAACAAGCATTTAAATGGTTTAAAATAATGTTATATGAGATCGCACGTCGACTTTGTGTGCAGAACAAGCATTTAAATGGTTTAAAATAATGTTATATGAGATCGCACGCAGAACAATCATTTAAATGGTTTAAAATAATGTTCTATGAGATCGCACGTCGACTTTGTGTGCAGAACAAGCATTTAAATGGTTTAAAATAATGTTATATGAGATCGCACGCAGAACAATCATTTAAATGGTTTAAAATAATGTTCTATGAGATCGCACGTCGACTTTGTGTGCAGAACAAGCATTTAAATGGTTTAAAATAATGTTATATGAGATCGCACGCAGAACAATCATTTAAATGGTTTAAAATAATGATCTATGAGATCGCACGTCGACTTTGTGTGCAGAACAAGCATTTAAATGGTTTAAAATAATGTTCTATGAGATCGCACGTCGACTTTGTGTGCAGAACAAGCATTTAAATGGTTTAAAATAATGTTATATGAGATCGCACGCAGAACAATCATTTAAATGGTTTAAAATAATGATCTATGAGATCGCACGTCGACTTTGTGTGCAGAACAATCATTTAAATGGTTTAAAATAATGTTCTATGAGATCGCACGTCGACTTTGTGTGCAGAACAAGCATTTAAATGGTTTAAAATAATGTTCTATGAGATCGCACGTCGACTTTGTGTGCAGAACAAGCATTTAAATGGTTTAAAATAATGTTCTATGAGATCGCACGTCGACTTTGTGTGCAGAACAATCATTTAAATGGTTTAAAATAATGTTATATGAGATTGCACGCAGAACAATCATTTAAATGGTTTAAAATAATGTTCTATGAGATCGCACTTCGACTTTGTGTGCAGAACAATCATTTAAATGGTTTAAAATAATGTTATATGAGATCGCACGTCGACTTTGTGTGCAGAACAAGCATTTAAATGGTTTAAAATAATGTTATATGAGATCGCACGTCGACTTTGTGTGCAGAACAAGCATTTAAATGGTTTAAAATAATGTTCTATGAGATCGCACGTCGACTTTGTGTGCAGAACAAGCATTTAAATGGTTTAAAATAATGTTCTATGAGATCGCACGTCGACTTTGTGTGTAGAACAAGCATTTAAATGGTTTAAAATAATGTTCAATGAGATTGCACACCGACTGTGTGTGCAGAACAAGCATTTAAATGGTTTAAAATAATGTTATATGAGATCGCACGTCGACTTTGTGTGCAGAACAATCATTTAAATGGTTTAAAATAATGTTATATGAGATCGCACGTCGACTTTGTGTGCAGAACAATCATTTAAATGGTTTAAAATAATGTTATATGAGATCGCACGTCGACTTTGTGTGCAGAACAAGCATTTAAATGGTTTAAAATAATGTTCTATGAGATCGCACGTCGACTGTGTGTGCAGAACAAGCATTTAAATGGTTTAAAATAATGTTCAATGAGATTGAACACCGACTGTGTGTGCAGAACAAGCATTTAAATGGTTTAAAATAATGTTCAATGAGATTGCACACCGACTGTGTGTGCAGAACAAGCATTTAAATGGTTTAAAATAATGTTCAATGAGATTGAACACCGACTGTGTGTGCAGAACAAGCATTTAAATGGTTTAAAATAATGTTCAATGAGATTGAACACCGACTGTGTGTGCAGAACAAGCATTTAAATGGTTTAAAATAATGTTCTATGAGATTGAACACCGACTGTGTGTGCAGAACAAGCATTTAAATGGTTTAAAATAATGTTCAATGAGATTGCACACCGACTGTGTGTGCAGAACAAGCATTTAAATGGTTTAAAATAATGTTCTATGAGATCGCACGTCGACTGTGTGTGCAGAACAAGCATTTAAATGGTTTAAAATAATGTTCAATGAGATTGCACACCGACTGTGTGTGCAGAACAAGCATTTAAATGGTTTAAAATAATGTTCAATGAGATTGCACACCGACTGTGTGTGCAGAACAAGCATTTAAATGGTTTAAAATAATGTTCTACGAGATCGCACGTCGACTTTGTGTGCAGAACAAGCATTTAAATGGTTTAAAATAATGTTCAATGAGATTGCACACCGACTGTGTGTGCAGAACAAGCATTTAAATGGTTTAAAATAATGTTATATGAGATCGCACGTCGACTTTGTGTGCAGAACAATCATTTAAATGGTTTAAAATAATGTTCTATGAGATCGCACTTCGACTGTGTGCAGAACAATTATTTAAATGGTTTAAAATAATGTTATATGAGATCGCACGTCGACTTTGTGTGCAGAACAAGCATTTAAATGGTTTAAAATAATGTTCTATGAGATCGCATGTCGACTTTGTGTGCAGAACAATCATTTAAATGGTTTAAAATAATGTTCTATGAGATCGCACGTCGACTGTGTGTGCAGAACAAGCATTTAAATGGTTTAAAATAATGTTCTATGAGATCGCACTTCGACTTTGTGTGCAGAACAATCATTTAAATGGTTTAAAATAATGTTCTATGAGATCGCACTTCGACTTTGTGTGCAGAACAATCATTTAAATGGTTTAAAATAATGTTCTATGAGATCGCACTTCGACTTTGTGTGCAGAACAATCATTTAAATGGTTTAAAATAATGTTCTATGAGATCGCACGTCGACTTTGTGTGCAGAACAATCATTTAAATGGTTTAAAATAATGTTCTATGAGATCGCACTTCGACTTTGTGTGCAGAACAATCATTTAAATGGTTTAAAATAATGTTCTATGAGATCGCACTTCGACTTTGTGTGCAGAACAATCATTTAAATGGTTTAAAATAATGTTCTATGAGATCGCACGTCGACTTTGTGTGCAGAACAAGCATTTAAATGGTTTAAAATAATGTTCAATGAGATTTCACACCGACTGTGTGTGCAGAACAATCATTTAAATGGTTTAAAATAATGTTCTATAAGATCGCACGTCGACTTTGTGTGCAGAACAAGCATTTAAATGGTTTAAAATAATGTTCAATGAGATTTCACACCGACTGTGTGTGCAGAACAAGCATTTAAATGGTTTAAAATAATGTTCTATGAGATCGCACGTCGACTTTGTGTGCAGAACAAGCATTTAAATGGTTTAAAATAATGTTCTATGAGATCGCACGTCGACTTTGTGTGCAGAACAAGCATTTAAATGGTTTAAAATAATGTTATATGAGATCGCACGTCGACTTTGTGTGCAGAACAAGCATTTAAATGGTTTAAAATAATGTTCTATGAGATCGCACGTCGACTTTGTGTGCAGAACAAGCATTTAAATGGTTTAAAATAATGTTATATGAGATCGCACGTCGACTGTGTGTGCAGAACAAGCATTTAAATGGTTTAAAATAATGTTCTATGAGATCGCACGTCGACTTTGTGTGCAGAACAATCATTTAAATGGTTTAAAATAATGTTATATGAGATCGCACGTCGACTTTGTGTGCAGAACAAGCATTTAAATGGTTTAAAATAATGTTCAATGAGATCGCACGTCGACTTTGTGTGCAGAACAATCATTTAAATGGTTTAAAATAATGTTATATGAGATCGCACGTCGACTTTGTGTGCAGAACAAGCATTTAAATGGTTTAAAATAATGTTCAATGAGATCGCACGTCGACTTTGTGTGCAGAACAATCATTTAAATGGTTTAAAATAATGTTATATGAGATCGCACGTCGACTTTGTGTGCAGAACAAGCATTTAAATGGTTTAAAATAATGTTCAATGAGATCGCACGTCGACTTTGTGTGCAGAACAATCATTTAAATGGTTTAAAATAATGTTCTATGAGATCGCACGTCGACTTTGTGTGCAGAACAATCATTTAAATGGTTTAAAATAATGTTATATGAGATCGCACGTCGACTTTGTGTGCAGAACAAGCATTTAAATGGTTTAAAATAATGTTCTAAGAGATCGCACGTCGACTTTGTGTGCAGAACAATCATTTAAATGGTTTAAAATAATGTTCTATGAGATCGCACTTCGACTTTGTGTGCAGAACAATCATTTAAATGGTTTAAAATAATGTTCTATGAGATCGCACTTCGACTTTGTGTGCAGAACAAGCATTTAAATGGTTTAAAATAATGTTATATGAGATCGCACGCAGAACAATCATTTAAATGGTTTAAAATAATGTTCTATGAGATCGCACGTCGACTTTGTGTGCAGAACAAGCATTTAAATGGTTTAAAATAATGTTCTATGAGATCGCACGTCGACTTTGTGTGCAGAACAAGCATTTAAATGGTTTAAAATAATGTTCAATGAGATTTCACACCGACTGTGTGTGCAGAACAAGCATTTAAATGGTTTAAAATAATGTTCTATAAGATCGCACGTCGACTTTGTGTGCAGAACAAGCATTTAAATGGTTTAAAATAATGTTCAATGAGATTTCACACCGACTGTGTGTGCAGAACAAGCATTTAAATGGTTTAAAATAATGTTCTATGAGATCGCACGTCGACTTTGTGTGCAGAACAAGCATTTAAATGGTTTAAAATAATGTTCTATGAGATCGCACGTCGACTTTGTGTGCAGAACAAGCATTTAAATGGTTTAAAATAATGTTCTATGAGATCGCACGTCGACTGTGTGTGCAGAACAAGCATTTAAATGGTTTAAAATAATGTTATATGAGATCGCACGTCAACTTTGTGTGCAGAACAAGCATTTAAATTGTTTAAAATAATGTTCTATGAGATCGCACGTCGACTTTGTGTGCAGAACAAGCATTTAAATGGTTTAAAATAATGTTCTATGAGATCGCACGTCGACTTTGTGTGCAGAACAATCATTTAAATGGTTTAAAATAATGTTATATGAGATCGCACGTCGACTTTGTGTGCAGAACAAGCATTTAAATGGTTTAAAATAATGTTCTAAGAGATCGCACGTCGACTTTGTGTGCAGAACAATCATTTAAATGGTGTAAAATAATGTTCTATGAGATCGCACGTCGACTTTGTGTGCAGAACAAGCATTTAAATGGTTTAAAATAATGTTCTATGAGATCGCACCTCGACTTTGTGCAGAACAATCATTTAAATGGTTTAAAATAATGTTCTATGAGATCGCACGTCGACTTTGTGTGCAGAACAATCATTTAAATGGTTTAAAATAATGTTCTATGAGATCGCACTTCGACTGTGTGCAGAACAAGCATTTAAATGGTTTAAAATAATGTTCTATGAGATCGCACTTCGACTGTGTGCAGAACAAGCATTTAAATGGTTTAAAATAATGTTCTATGAGATCGCACGTCGACTGTGTGCAGAACAAGCATTTAAATGGTTTAAAATAATGTTCTATGAGATCGCACGTCGACTGTGTGCAGAACAATCATTTAAATGGTTTAAAATAATGTTATATGAGATCGCACGTCGACTTTGTGTGCAGAACAATCCTTTAAATGGTTTAAAATAATGTTCTATGAGATCGCACGTCGACTGTGTGCAGAACAATCATTTAAATGGTTTAAAATAATGTTCTATGAGATCGCACGTCGACTTTGTGTGCAGAACAAGCATTTAAATGGTTTAAAATAATGTTCTATGAGATCGCACGTCGACTGTGTGCAGAACAAGCATTTAAATGGTTTAAAATAATGTTCTATGAGATCGCACGTCGACTGTGTGCAGAACAAGCATTTAAATGGTTTAAAATAATGTTCTATGAGATCGCACGTCGACTGTGTGCAGAACAAGCATTTAAATGGTTTAAAATAATGTTCTATGAGATCGCACGTCGACTTTGTGTGCAGAACAAGCATTTAAATGGTTTAAAATAATGTTCTATGAGATCGCACGTCGACTTTGTGTGCAGAACAATCATTTAAATGGTTTAAAATAATGTTCTATGAGATCGCACGTCGACTTTGTGTGCAGAACAAGCATTTAAATGGTTTAAAATAATGTTATATGAGATCGCACGTCGACTTTGTGTGCAGAACAAGCATTTAAATGGTTTAAAATAATGTTATATGAGATCGCACGTCGACTTTGTGTGCAGAACAAGCATTTAAATGGTTTAAAATAATGTTCTATGAGGTCGCACGTCGACTTTGTGTGCAGAACAAGCATTTAAATGGTTTAAAATAATGTTCTATGAGATCGCACGTCGACTTTGTGTGCAGAACAATCATTTAAATGGTTTAAAATAATGTTCTATGAGATCGCACGTCGACTGTGTGCAGAACAATCATTTAAATGGTTTAAAATAATGTTCTATGAGATCGCACGTCGACTGTGTGCAGAACAATCATTTAAATGGTTTAAAATAATGTTCTATGAGATCGCACGTCGACTGTGTGCAGAACAAGCATTTAAATGGTTTAAAATAATGTTCTATGAGATCGCACGTCGACTGTGTGCAGAACAATCATTTAAATGGTTTAAAATAATGTTCTATGAGATCGCACGTCGACTGTGTGCAGAACAATCATTTAAATGGTTTAAAATAATGTTCTATGAGATCGCACGTCGACTTTGTGTGCAGAACAAGCATTTAAATGGTTTAAAATAATGTTCTATGAGATCGCACGTCGACTTTGTGTGCAGAACAAGCATTTAAATGGTTTAAAATAATGTTCTATGAGATCGCACGTCGACTTTGTGTGCAGAACAAGCATTTAAATGGTTTAAAATAATGTTCTATGAGATCGCACGTCGACTTTGTGTGCAGAACAAGCATTTAAATGGTTTAAAATAATGTTCTATGAGATCGCACGTCGACTTTGTGTGCAGAACAAGCATTTAAATGGTTTAAAATAATGTTCTATGAGATCGCACGTCGATTTTGTGTGCAGAACAAGCGTTTAAATGGTTTAAAATAATGTTATATGAGATCGCACGTCGACTTTGTGTGCAGAACAATCATTTAAATGGTTTAAAATAATGTTCTATGAGATCGCACGTCGACTTTGTGTGCAGAACAAGCATTTAAATGGTTTAAAATAATGTTCTATGAGATCGCACGTCGACTGTGTGCAGAACAAGCATTTAAATGGTTTAAAATAATGTTCTATGAGATCGCACGTCGACTTTGTGTGCAGAACAAGCATTTAAATGGTTTAAAATAATGTTCTATGAGATCGCACGTCGATTTTGTGTGCAGAACAAGCGTTTAAATGGTTTAAAATAATGTTATATGAGATCGCACGTCGACTTTGTGTGCAGAACAATCATTTAAATGGTTTAAAATAATGTTCTATGAGATCGCACGTCGACTTTGTGTGCAGAACAAGCATTTAAATGTTTTAAAATAATGTTCTATGAGATCGCACTTCGACTGTGTGTGCAGAACAAGCATTTAAATGGTTTAAAATAATGTTCTATGAGATCGCACGTCGACTGTGTGCAGAACAAGCATTTAAATGGTTTAAAATAATGTTCTATGAGATCGCACTTCGACTGTGTGTGCAGAACAAGCATTTAAATGGTTTAAAATAATGTTCTATGAGATCGCACGTCGACTGTGTGCAGAACAAGCATTTAAATGGTTTAAAATAATGTTCTATGAGATCGCACGTCGACTTTGTGTGCAGAACAAGCGTTTAAATGGTTTAAAATAATGTTATATGAGATCGCACGTCGACTTTGTGTGCAGAACAAGCATTTAAATGGTTTAAAATAATGTTCTATGAGATCGCACGTCGACTGTGTGCAGAACAAGCATTTAAATGGTTTAAAATAATGTTCTATGAGATCGCACGTCGACTGTGTGCAGAACAAGCATTTAAATGGTTTAAAATAATGTTATATGAGATCGCACGTCGACTTTGTGTGCAGAACAATCATTTAAATGGTTTAAAATAATGTTATATGAGATCGCACGTCGACTTTGTGTGCAGAACAAGCATTTAAATGGTTTAAAATAATGTTCTATGAGATCGCACGTCGACTTTGTGTGCAGAACAAGCGTTTAAATGGTTTAAAATAATGTTCTATGAGATCGCACGTCGACTTTGTGTGCAGAACAATCATTTAAATGGTTTAAAATAATGTTCTATGAGATCGCACGTCGACTGTGTGCAGAACAATCATTTAAATGGTTTAAAATAATGTTCTATGAGATCGCACTTCGACTTTGTGTGCAGAACAATCATTTAAATGGTTTAAAATAATGTTCTATGAGATCGCACGTCGACTGTGTGCAGAACAATCATTTAAATGGTTTAAAATAATGTTCTATGAGATCGCACTTCGACTTTGTGTGCAGAACAATCATTTAAATGGTTTAAAATAATGTTCTATGAGATCGCACGTCGACTGTGTGCAGAACAATCATTTAAATGGTTTAAAATAATGTTCTATGAGATCGCACGTCGACTGTGTGCAGAACAATCATTTAAATGGTTTAAAATAATGTTCTATGAGATCGCAAGTCGACTGTGTGCAGAACAATCATTTAAATGGTTTAAAATAATGTTCTATGAGATCGCACGTCGACTGTGTGCAGAACAAGCATTTAAATGGTTTAAAATAATGTTCTATGAGATCGCACGTCGACTGTGTGCAGAACAATCATTTAAATGGTTTAAAATAATGTTCTATGAGATCGCACGTCGACTGTGTGCAGAACAAGCATTTAAATGGTTTAAAATAATGTTCTATGAGATCGCACGTCGACTGTGTGCAGAACAATCATTTAAATGGTTTAAAATAATGTTCTATGAGATCGCACGTCGACTGTGTGCAGAACAATCATTTAAATGGTTTAAAATAATGTTCTATGAGATCGCACGTCGACTTTGTGTGCAGAACAAGCATTTAAATGGTTTAAAATAATGTTCTATGAGATCGCACGTCGACTTTGTGTGCAGAACAAGCATTTAAATGGTTTAAAATAATGTTCTATGAGATCGCACGTCGACTGTGTGCAGAACAATCATTTAAATGGTTTAAAATAATGTTCTATGAGATCGCACGTCGACTTTGTGTGCAGAACAAGCATTTAAATGGTTTAAAATAATGTTCTATGAGATCGCACGTCGACTGTGTGCAGAACAATCATTTAAATGGTTTAAAATAATGTTCTATGAGATCGCACGTCGACTGTGTGCAGAACAAGCATTTAAATGGTTTAAAATAATGTTCTATGAGATCGCACGTCGACTTTGTGTGCAGAACAAGCATTTAAATGGTTTAAAATAATGTTCTATGAGATCGCACTTCGACTGTGTGTGCAGAACAAGCATTTAAATGTTTTAAAATAATGTTCTATGAGATCGCACGTCGACTTTGTGTGCAGAACAAGCATTTAAATGTTTTAAAATAATGTTCTATGAGATCGCACTTCGACTGTGTGTGCAGAACAAGCATTTAAATGTTTTAAAATAATGTTCTATGAGATCGCACTTCGACTGTGTGTGCAGAACAAGCATTTAAATGGTTTAAAATAATGTTCTATGAGATCGCACTTCGACTGTGTGTGCAGAACAAGCGTTTAAATGGTTTAAAATAATGTTATATGAGATCGCACGTCGACTTTGTGTGCAGAACAATCATTTAAATGGTTTAAAATAATGTTCTATGAGATCGCACGTCGACTTTGTGTGCAGAACAAGCATTTAAATGTTTTAAAATAATGTTCTATGAGATCGCACTTCGACTGTGTGTGCAGAACAAGCATTTAAATGTTTTAAAATAATGTTCTATGAGATCGCACGTCGACTGTGTGCAGAACAAGCATTTAAATGGTTTAAAATAATGTTCTATGAGATCGCACTTCGACTGTGTGCAGAACAAGCATTTAAATGGTTTAAAATAATGTTCTATGAGATCGCACGTCGACTGTGTGCAGAACAAGCATTTAAATGGTTTAAAATAATGTTCTATGAGATCGCACGTCGACTTTGTGTGCAGAACAAGCGTTTAAATGGTTTAAAATAATGTTATATGAGATCGCACGTCGACTTTGTGTGCAGAACAATCATTTAAATGGTTTAAAATAATGTTCTATGAGATCGCACGTCGACTGTGTGCAGAACAAGCGTTTAAATGGTTTAAAATAATGTTCTATGAGATCGCACGTCGACTTTGTGTGCAGAACAATCATTTAAATGGTTTAAAATAATGTTCTATGAGATCGCACGTCGACTTTGTGTGCAGAACAAGCGTTTAAATGGTTTAAAATAATGTTATATGAGATCGCACGTCGACTTTGTGTGCAGAACAATCATTTAAATGGTTTAAAATAATGTTCTATGAGATCGCACGTCGACTTTGTGTGCAGAACAAGCGTTTAAATGGTTTAAAATAATGTTCTATGAGATCGCACGTCGACTTTGTGTGCAGAACAATCATTTAAATGGTTTAAAATAATGTTCTATGAGATCGCACGTCGACTGTGTGCAGAACAAGCATTTAAATGGTTTAAAACAATGTTCTATGAGATCGCACGTCGACTGTGTGCAGAACAAGCATTTAAAAGGTTTAAAATAATGTTCTATGAGATCGCACGTCGACTGTGTGCAGAACAATCATTTAAATGGTTTAAAATAATGTTCTATGAGATCGCACATCGACTTTGTGTGCAGAACAATCATTTAAATGGTTTAAAATAATGTTCTATGAGATCGCACGTCGACTGTGTGCAGAACAAGCATTTAAATGGTTTAAAATAATGTTCTATGAGATCGCACGTCGACTGTGTGCAGAACAAGCATTTAAATGGTTTAAAATAATGTTCTATGAGATCGCACGTCGACTGTGTGCAGAACAATCATTTAAATGGTTTAAAATAATGTTCTATGAGATCGCACATCGACTTTGTGTGCAGAACAATCATTTAAATGGTTTAAAATAATGTTCTATGAGATCGCACGTCGACTGTGTGTGCAGAACAAGCATTTAAATGGTTTAAAATAATGTTCTATGAGATCGCACGTCGACTGTGTGTGCAGAACAAGCATTTAAATGGTTTAAAATAATGTTCTATGAGATCGCACATCGACTTTGTGTGCAGAACAATCATTTAAATGGTTTAAAATAATGTTCTATGAGATCGCACGTCGACTGTGTGTGCAGAACAAGCATTTAAATGGTTTAAAATAATGTTCTATGAGATCGCACGTCGACTGTGTGTGCAGAACAAGCATTTAAATGGTTTAAAATAATGTTCTATGAGATCGCACATCGACTTTGTGTGCAGAACAATCATTTAAATGGTTTAAAATAATGTTCTATGAGATCGCACGTCGACTGTGTGCAGAACAAGCATTTAAATGGTTTAAAATAATGTTCTATGAGATCGCACGTCGACTGTGTGCAGAACAATCATTTAAATGGTTTAAAATAATGTTCTATGAGATCGCACGTCGACTGTGTGCAGAACAATCATTTAAATGGTTTAAAATAATGTTCTATGAGATCGCACATCGACTTTGTGTGCAGAACAATCATTTAAATGGTTTAAAATAATGTTCTATGAGATCGCACGTCGACTGTGTGTGCAGAACAAGCATTTAAATGGTTTAAAATAATGTTCTATGAGATCGCACGTCGACTGTGTGTGCAGAACAAGCATTTAAATGGTTTAAAATAATGTTCTATGAGATCGCACGTCGACTGTGTGTGCAGAACAAGCATTTAAATGGTTTAAAATAATGTTCTATGAGATCGCACATCGACTTTGTGTGCAGAACAAGCATTTAAATGGTTTAAAATAATGTTCTATGAGATCGCACGTCGACTGTGTGTGCAGAACAAGCATTTAAATGGTTTAAAATAATGTTCTATGAGATCGCACATCGACTTTGTGTGCAGAACAATCATTTAAATGGTTTAAAATAATGTTCTATGAGATCGCACGTCGACTGTGTGCAGAACAAGCATTTAAATGGTTTAAAATAATGTTCTATGAGATCGCACGTCGACTGTGTGCAGAACAATCATTTAAATGGTTTAAAATAATGTTCTATGAGATCGCACGTCGACTGTGTGCAGAACAATCATTTAAATGGTTTAAAATAATGTTCTATGAGATCGCACATCGACTTTGTGTGCAGAACAATCATTTAAATGGTTTAAAATAATGTTCTATGAGATCGCACGTCGACTGTGTGTGCAGAACAAGCATTTAAATGGTTTAAAATAATGTTCTATGAGATCGCACGTCGACTGTGTGTGCAGAACAAGCATTTAAATGGTTTAAAATAATGTTCTATGAGATCGCACGTCGACTGTGTGTGCAGAACAAGCATTTAAATGGTTTAAAATAATGTTCTATGAGATCGCACGTCGACTTTGTGTGCAGAACAAGCATTTAAATGGTTTAAAATAATGTTCTATGAGATCGCACGTCGACTGTGTGCAGAACAAGCATTTAAATGGTTTAAAATAATGTTCTATGAGATCGCACGTCGACTGTGTGCAGAACAAGCAGTTAAATGGTTTAAAATAATGTTATATGAGATCGCACGTCGACTGTGTGCAGAACAAGCATTTAAATGGTTTAAAATAATGTTATATGAGATCGCACGTCAACTGTGTGCAGAACAAGCATTTAAATGGTTTAAAATAATGTTCTATGAGATCGCACACCTACTGTGTGTGCAGAACAAGCATTTAAATGGTTTAAAATAATGTTCTATGAGATCGCACACCTACTGTGTGCAGAACAAGCATTTAAATGGTTTAAAATAATGTTCTATGAGATCGCACACCTACTGTGTGCAGAACAAGCATTTAAATGGTTTAAAATAATGTTCTATGAGATCGCACACCTGCTGTGTGTGCAGAACAAGCATTTAAATGGTTTAAAATAATGTTCTATGAGATCGCACGTCGACTGTGTGCAGAACAAGCATTTAAATGGTTTAAAATAATGTTCTATGAGATCGCACGTCGACTGTGTGCAGAACAAGCATTTAAATGGTTTAAAATAATGTTCTATGAGATCGCACGTCGACTGTGTGTGCAGAACAAGCATTTAAATGGTTTAAAATAATGTTCTATGAGATCGCACGTCGACTTTGTGTGCAGAACAAGCATTTAAATGGTTTAAAATAATGTTCTATGAGATCGCACGTCGACTGTGTGTGCAGAACAAGCATTTAAATGGTTTAAAATAATGTTCTATGAGATCGCACGTCGACTTTGTGTGCAGAACAAGCATTTAAATGGTTTAAAATAATGTTCTATGAGATCGCACGTCGACTTTGTGTGCAGAACAAGCATTTAAATGGTTTAAAATAATGTTCTATGAGATCGCACGTCGACTGTGTGCAGAACAAGCATTTAAATGGTTTAAAATAATGTTCTATGAGATCGCACGTCGACTTTGTGTGCAGAACAAGCGTTTAAATGGTTTAAAATAATGTTATATGAGATCGCACGTCGACTTTGTGTGCAGAACAATCATTTAAATGGTTTAAAATAATGTTCTATGAGATCGCACGTCGACTTTGTGTGCAGAACAAGCGTTTAAATGGTTTAAAATAATGTTATATGAGATCGCACGTCGACTTTGTGTGCAGAACAATCATTTAAATGGTTTAAAATAATGTTCTATGAGATCGCACGTCGACTTTGTGTGCAGAACAAGCATTTAAATGTTTTAAAATAATGTTCTATGAGATCGCACTTCGACTGTGTGTGCAGAACAAGCATTTAAATGTTTTAAAATAATGTTCTATGAGATCGCACTTCGACTGTGTGCAGAACAAGCATTTAAATGTTTTAAAATAATGTTCTATGAGATCGCACGTCGACTGTGTGCAGAACAAGCATTTAAATGGTTTAAAATAATGTTCTATGAGATCGCACGTCGACTTTGTGTGCAGAACAATCATTTAAATGGTTTAAAATAATGTTCTATGAGATCGCACGTCGACTGTGTGCAGAACAAGCATTTAAATGGTTTAAAATAATGTTCTATGAGATCGCACGTCGACTTTGTGTGCAGAACAAGCGTTTAAATGGTTTAAAATAATGTTCTATGAGATCGCACGTCGACTTTGTGTGCAGAACAATCATTTAAATGGTTTAAAATAATGTTCTATGAGATCGCACGTCGACTGTGTGCAGAACAAGCATTTAAATGGTTTAAAATAATGTTATATGAGATCGCAGGTCGACTTTGTGTGCAGAACAATCATTTAAATGGTTTAAAATAATGTTATATGAGATCGCACGTCGACTTTGTGTGCAGAACAATCATTTAAATGGTTTAAAATAATGTTCTATGAGATCGCACTTCGACTTTGTGTGCAGAACAATCATTTAAATGGTTTAAAATAATGTTCTATGAGATCGCACGTCGACTTTGTGTGCAGAACAATCATTTAAATGGTTTAAAATAATGTTCTATGAGATCGCACTTCGACTTTGTGTGCAGAACAATCATTTAAATGGTTTAAAATAATGTTCTATGAGATCGCACGTCGACTGTGTGCAGAACAATCATTTAAATGGTTTAAAATAATGTTCTATGAGATCGCACGTCGACTTTGTGTGCAGAACAAGCGTTTAAATGGTTTAAAATAATGTTCTATGAGATCGCACGTCGACTTTGTGTGCAGAACAATCATTTAAATGGTTTAAAATAATGTTCTATGAGATCGCACGTCGACTTTGTGTGCAGAACAAGCGTTTAAATGGTTTAAAATAATGTTCTATGAGATCGCACGTCGACTTTGTGTGCAGAACAATCATTTAAATGGTTTAAAATAATGTTCTATGAGATCGCACGTCGACTGTGTGCAGAACAAGCATTTAAATGGTTTAAAACAATGTTCTATGAGATCGCACGTCGACTGTGTGCAGAACAATCATTTAAATGGTTTAAAATAATGTTCTATGAGATCGCACATCGACTTTGTGTGCAGAACAATCATTTAAATGGTTTAAAATAATGTTCTATGAGATCGCACGTCGACTGTGTGTGCAGAACAAGCATTTAAAAGGTTTAAAATAATGTTCTATGAGATCGCACATCGACTTTGTGTGCAGAACAATCATTTAAATGGTTTAAAATAACGTTCTATGAGATCGCACATCGACTTTGTGTGCAGAACAATCATTTAAATGGTTTAAAATAATGTTCTATGAGATCGCACGTCGACTGTGTGCAGAACAAGCATTTAAATGGTTTAAAATAATGTTCTATGAGATCGCACGTCGACTGTGTGCAGAACAATCATTTAAATGGTTTAAAATAATGTTCTATGAGATCGCACATCGACTTTGTGTGCAGAACAATCATTTAAATGGTTTAAAATAATGTTCTATGAGATCGCACGTCGACTGTGTGTGCAGAACAAGCATTTAAATGGTTTAAAATAATGTTCTATGAGATCGCACGTCGACTGTGTGTGCAGAACAAGCATTTAAATGGTTTAAAATAATGTTCTATGAGATCCCACGTCGACTGTGTGTGCAGAACAAGCATTTAAATGGTTTAAAATAATGTTCTATGAGATCGCACATCGACTTTGTGTGCAGAACAATCATTTAAATGGTTTAAAATAATGTTCTATGAGATCGCACGTCGACTGTGTGCAGAACAAGCATTTAAATGGTTTAAAATAATGTTCTATGAGATCGCACGTCGACTGTGTGCAGAACAATCATTTAAATGGTTTAAAATAATGTTCTATGAGATCGCACGTCGACTATGTGCAGAACAATCATTTAAATGGTTTAAAATAATGTTCTATGAGATCGCACATCGACTTTGTGTGCAGAACAATCATTTAAATGGTTTAAAATAATGTTCTATGAGATCGCACGTCGACTGTGTGTGCAGAACAAGCATTTAAATGGTTTAAAATAATGTTCTATGAGATCGCACGTCGACTGTGTGTGCAGAACAAGCATTTAAATGGTTTAAAATAATGTTCTATGAGATCGCACATCGACTTTGTGTGCAGAACAAGCATTTAAATGGTTTAAAATAATGTTCTATGAGATCGCACGTCGACTGTGTGCAGAACAAGCATTTAAATGGTTTAAAATAATGTTCTATGAGATCGCACGTCGACTGTGTGCAGAACAAGCATTTAAATGGTTTAAAATAATGTTATATGAGATCGCACGTCAACTGTGTGCAGAACAAGCATTTAAATGGTTTAAAATAATGTTCTATGAGATCGCACACCTACTGTGTGTGCAGAACAAGCATTTAAATGGTTTAAAATAATGTTCTATGAGATCGCACACCTACTGTGTGCAGAACAAGCATTTAAATGGTTTAAAATAATGTTCTATGAGATCGCACACCTACTGTGTGCAGAACAAGCATTTAAATGGTTTAAAATAATGTTCTATGAGATCGCACGTCGACTGTGTGCAGAACAAGCATTTAAATGGTTTAAAATAATGTTCTATGAGATCGCACGTCGACTGTGTGCAGAACAAGCATTTAAATGGTTTAAAATAATGTTCTATGAGATCGCACGTCGATTTTGTGTGCAGAACAAGCATTTAAATGGTTTAAAATAATGTTCTATGAGATCGCACGTCGACTGTGTGTGCAGAACAAGCATTTAAATGGTTTAAAATAATGTTCTATGAGATCGCACGTCGACTTTGTGTGCAGAACAAGCATTTAAATGGTTTAAAATAATGTTCTATGAGATCGCACGTCGACTGTGTGTGCAGAACAAGCATTTAAATGGTTTAAAATAATGTTCTATGAGATCGCACGTCGACTTTGTGTGCAGAACAAGCATTTAAATGGTTTAAAATAATGTTCTATGAGATCGCACGTCGACTTTGTGTGCAGAACAAGCATTTAAATGGTTTAAAATAATGTTCTATGAGATCGCACGTCGACTGTGTGCAGAACAAGCATTTAAATGGTTTAAAATAATGTTCTATGAGATCGCACGTCGACTTTGTGTGCAGAACAAGCATTTAAATGTTTTAAAATAATGTTCTATGAGATCGCACGTCGACTGTGTGCAGAACAAGCATTTAAATGGTTTAAAATAATGTTATATGAGATCGCACGTCGACTTTGTGTGCAGAACAAGCATTTAAATGTTTTAAAATAATGTTCTATGAGATCGCACGTCGACTGTGTGCAGAACAAGCATTTAAATGTTTTAAAATAATGTTCTATGAGATCGCACGTCGACTGTGTGCAGAACAAGCATTTAAATGGTTTAAAATAATGTTCTATGAGATCGCACGTCGACTTTGTGTGCAGAACAAGCATTTAAATGTTTTAAAATAATGTTCTATGAGATCGCACGTCGACTGTGTGCAGAACAAGCATTTAAATGGTTTAAAATAATGTTCTATGAGATCGCACGTCGACTGTGTGCAGAACAAGCATTTAAATGGTTTAAAATAATGTTCTATGAGATCGCACGTCGACTTTGTGTGCAGAACAAGCATTTAAATGTTTTAAAATAATGTTCTATGAGATCGCACGTCGACTGTGTGCAGAACAAGCATTTAAATGGTTTAAAATAATGTTCTATGAGATCGCACGTCGACTTTGTGTGCAGAACAAGCATTTAAATGTTTTAAAATAATGTTCTATGAGATCGCACGTCGACTGTGTGCAGAACAAGCATTTAAATGTTTTAAAATAATGTTCTATGAGATCGCACGTCGACTGTGTGCAGAACAAGCATTTAAATGGTTTAAAATAATGTTATATGAGATCGCACGTCGACTTTGTGTGCAGAACAATCATTTAAATGGTTTAAAATAATGTTCTATGAGATCGCACGTCGACTTTGTGTGCAGAACAAGCGTTTAAATGGTTTAAAATAATGTTATATGAGATCGCACGTCGACTTTGTGTGCAGAACAATCATTTAAATGGTTTAAAATAATGTTCTATGAGATCGCACGTCGACTTTGTGTGCAGAACAAGCATTTAAATGTTTTAAAATAATGTTCTATGAGATCGCACTTCGACTGTGTGCAGAACAAGCATTTAAATGTTTTAAAATAATGTTCTATGAGATCGCACGTCGACTGTGTGCAGAACAAGCATTTAAATGGTTTAAAATAATGTTCTATGAGATCGCACGTCGACTTTGTGTGCAGAACAAGCGTTTAAATGGTTTAAAATAATGTTATATGAGATCGCACGTCGACTTTGTGTGCAGAACAATCATTTAAATGGTTTAAAATAATGTTCTATGAGATCGCACGTCGACTGTGTGCAGAACAAGCATTTAAATGGTTTAAAATAATGTTCTATGAGATCGCACGTCGACTTTGTGTGCAGAACAAGCGTTTAAATGGTTTAAAATAATGTTCTATGAGATCGCACGTCGACTTTGTGTGCAGAACAATCATTTAAATGGTTTAAAATAATGTTCTATGAGATCGCACGTCGACTGTGTGCAGAACAAGCATTTAAATGGTTTAAAATAATGTTCTATGAGATCGCACGTCGACTGTGTGCAGAACAAGCATTTAAATGGTTTAAAATAATGTTATATGAGATCGCAGGTCGACTTTGTGTGCAGAACAATCATTTAAATGGTTTAAAATAATGTTCTATGAGATCGCACGTCGACTTTGTGTGCAGAACAATCATTTAAATGGTTTAAAATAATGTTCTATGAGATCGCACTTCGACTTTGTGTGCAGAACAATCATTTAAATGGTTTAAAATAATGTTCTATGAGATCGCACGTCGACTGTGTGCAGAACAATCATTTAAATGGTTTAAAATAATGTTCTATGAGATCGCACGTCGACTGTGTGCAGAACAATCATTTAAATGGTTTAAAATAATGTTCTATGAGATCGCACGTCGACTGTGTGCAGAACAATCATTTAAATGGTTTAAAATAATGTTCTATGAGATCGCACGTCGACTTTGTGTGCAGAACAAGCATTTAAATGGTTTAAAATAATGTTCTATGAGATCGCACGTCGACTTTGTGTGCAGAACAAGCATTTAAATGGTTTAAAATAATGTTCTATGAGATCGCACGTCGACTGTGTGCAGAACAATCATTTAAATGGTTTAAAATAATGTTCTATGAGATCGCACGTCGACTGTGTGCAGAACAATCATTTAAATGGTTTAAAATAATGTTCTATGAGATCGCACGTCGACTTTGTGTGCAGAACAAGCATTTAAATGGTTTAAAATAATGTTCTATGAGATCGCACGTCGACTGTGTGCAGAACAATCATTTAAATGGTTTAAAATAATGTTCTATGAGATCGCACGTCGACTGTGTGCAGAACAATCATTTAAATGGTTTAAAATAATGTTCTATGAGATCGCACGTCGACTGTGTGCAGAACAAGCATTTAAATGGTTTAAAATAATGTTCTATGAGATCGCACGTCGACTTTGTGTGCAGAACAAGCATTTAAATGGTTTAAAATAATGTTCTATGAGATCGCACGTCGACTTTGTGTGCAGAACAAGCATTTAAATGGTTTAAAATAATGTTCTATGAGATCGCACGTCGACTGTGTGCAGAACAAGCATTTAAATGGTTTAAAATAATGTTCTATGAGATCGCACGTCGACTTTGTGTGCAGAACAAGCATTTAAATGGTTTAAAATAATGTTCTATGAGATCGCACGTCGATTTTGTGTGCAGAACAAGCGTTTAAATGGTTTAAAATAATGTTATATGAGATCGCACGTCGACTTTGTGTGCAGAACAATCATTTAAATGGTTTAAAATAATGTTCTATGAGATCGCACGTCGACTTTGTGTGCAGAACAAGCATTTAAATGTTTTAAAATAATGTTCTATGAGATCGCACTTCGACTGTGTGTGCAGAACAAGCATTTAAATGGTTTAAAATAATGTTCTATGAGATCGCACGTCGACTGTGTGCAGAACAAGCATTTAAATGGTTTAAAATAATGTTCTATGAGATCGCACTTCGACTGTGTGTGCAGAACAAGCATTTAAATGGTTTAAAATAATGTTCTATGAGATCGCACTTCGACTGTGTGTGCAGAACAAGCATTTAAATGGTTTAAAATAATGTTCTATGAGATCGCACGTCGACTGTGTGCAGAACAAGCATTTAAATGTTTTAAAATAATGTTCTATGAGATCGCACTTCGACTGTGTGCAGAACAAGCATTTAAATGGTTTAAAATAATGTTCTATGAGATCGCACGTCGACTTTGTGTGCAGAACAAGCGTTTAAATGGTTTAAAATAATGTTATATGAGATCGCACGTCGACTTTGTGTGCAGAACAATCATTTAAATGGTTTAAAATAATGTTCTATGAGATCGCACGTCGACTGTGTGCAGAACAAGCATTTAAATGGTTTAAAATAATGTTCTATGAGATCGCACGTCGACTTTGTGTGCAGAACAAGCGTTTAAATGGTTTAAAATAATGTTCTATGAGATCGCACGTCGACTTTGTGTGCAGAACAATCATTTAAATGGTTTAAAATAATGTTATATGAGATCGCACGTCGACTGTGTGCAGAACAAGCATTTAAATGGTTTAAAATAATGTTCTATGAGATCGCACGTCGACTGTGTGCAGAACAAGCATTTAAATGGTTTAAAATAATGTTATATGAGATCGCACGTCGACTTTGTGTGCAGAACAATCATTTAAATGGTTTAAAATAATGTTATATGAGATCGCACGTCGACTTTGTGTGCAGAACAATCATTTAAATGGTTTAAAATAATGTTATATGAGATCGCACGTCGACTTTGTGTGCAGAACAATCATTTAAATGGTTTAAAATAATGTTATATGAGATCGCACGTCGACTTTGTGTGCAGAACAATCATTTAAATGGTTTAAAATAATGTTCTATGAGATCGCACGTCGACTGTGTGCAGAACAAGCATTTAAATGGTTTAAAATAATGTTCTATGAGATCGCACGTCGACTGTGTGCAGAACAATCATTTAAATGGTTTAAAATAATGTTCTATGAGATCGCACGTCGACTGTGTGCAGAACAAGCATTTAAATGGTTTAAAATAATGTTCTATGAGATCGCACGTCGACTGTGTGCAGAACAATCATTTAAATGGTTTAAAATAATGTTCTATGAGATCGCACGTCGACTGTGTGCAGAACAAGCATTTAAATGGTTTAAAATAATGTTCTATGAGATCGCACGTCGACTGTGTGCAGAACAAGCATTTAAATGGTTTAAAATAATGTTCTATGAGATCGCACGTCGACTGTGTGCAGAACAATCATTTAAATTGTTTAAAATAATGTTCTATGAGATCGCACGTCGACTGTGTGCAGAACAAGCATTTAAATGGTTTAAAATAATGTTCTATGAGATCGCACGTCGACTGTGTGCAGAACAAGCATTTAAATGGTTTAAAATAATGTTCTATGAGATCGCACGTCGACTGTGTGCAGAACAATCATTTAAATGGTTTAAAATAATGTTCTATGAGATCGCACGTCGACTGTGTGCAGAACAATCATTTAAATGGTTTAAAATAATGTTCTATGAGATCGCACGTCGACTGTGTGCAGAACAAGCATTTAAATGGTTTAAAATAATGTTCTATGAGATCGCACGTCGACTGTGTGCAGAACAATCATTTAAATGGTTTAAAATAATGTTCTATGAGATCGCACGTCGACTGTGTGCAGAACAATCATTTAAATGGTTTAAAATAATGTTCTATGAGATCGCACGTCGACTGTGTGCAGAACAAGCATTTAAATGGTTTAAAATAATGTTCTATGAGATCGCACGTCGACTGTGTGCAGAACAATCATTTAAATGGTTTAAAATAATGTTCTATGAGATCGCACATCGACTTAGTGTGCAGAACAAGCATTTAAATGGTTTAAAATAATGTTCTATGAGATCGCACGTCGACTGTGTGCAGAACAAGCATTTAAATGGTTTAAAATAATGTTATATGAGATCGCACGTCAACTGTGTGCAGAACAAGCATTTAAATGGTTTAAAATAATGTTATATGAGATCGCACGTCGACTTTGTGTGCAGAACAAGCATTTAAATGGTTTAAAATAATGTTATATGAGATCGCACGTCAACTGTGTGCAGAACAAGCATTTAAATGGTTTAAAATAATGTTATATGAGATCGCACGTCGACTGTGTGCAGAACAAGCATTTAAATGGTTTAAAATAATGTTCTATGAGATCGCACGTCGACTTTGTTTGCAGAACAATCATTTAAATGGTTTAAAATAATGTTCTATGAGATCGCACATCGACTTTGTGTGCAGAACAAGCATTTAAATGGTTTAAAATAATGTTCTATGAGATCGCACGTCGACTTTGTTTGCAGAACAATCATTTAAATGGTTTAAAATAATGTTCTATGAGATCGCACATCGACTTTGTGTGCAGAACAAGCATTTAAATGGTTTAAAATAATGTTCTATGAGATCGCACGTCGACTGTGTGCAGAACAAGCATTTAAATGGTTTAAAATAATGTTATATGAGATCGCACGTCAACTGTGTGCAGAACAAGCATTTAAATGGTTTAAAATAATGTTCTATGAGATCGCACGTCCACTTTGTGTGCAGAACAATCATTTAAATGGTTTAAAATAATGTTCTATGAGATCGCACGTCCACTTTGTGTGCAGAAAAAGCATTTAAATGGTTTAAAATAATGTTCTATGAGATCGCACGTCGACTGTGTGCAGAACAATCATTTAAATGGTTTAAAATAATGTTCTATGAGATCGCACTTCGACTGTGTGCAGAACAAGCATTTAAATGGTTTAAAATAATGTTCTATGAGATCGCACTTCGACTGTGTGCAGAACAATCATTTAAATGGTTTAAAATAATGTTCTATGAGATCGCACGCCGACTGTGTGCAGAACAATCATTTAAATGGTTTAAAATAATGTTCTATGAGATCGCACGTCGACTGTGTGTGCAGAACAAGCATTTAAATGGTTTAAAATAATGTTCTATGAGATCGCACGTCGACTGTGTGCAGAACAATCATTTAAATGGTTTAAAATAATGTTCTATGAGATCGCACGCCGACTGTGTGCAGAACAATCATTTAAATGGTTTAAAATAATGTTCTATGAGATCGCACGTCGACTGTGTGTGCAGAACAAGCATTTAAATGGTTTAAAATAATGTTCTATGAGATCGCACTTCGACTGTGTGCAGAACAAGCATTTAAATGGTTTAAAATAATGTTCTATGAGATCGCACGTCGACTGTGTGTGCAGAACAAGCATTTAAATGGTTTAAAATAATGTTCTATGAGATCGCACGTCGACTGTGTGCAGAACAAGCATTTAAATGGTTTAAAATAATGTTCTATGAGATCGCACGTCGACTGTGTGCAGAACAAGCATTTAAATGGTTTAAAATAATGTTCTATGAGATCGCACGTCGACTGTGTGCAGAACAATCATTTAAATGGTTTAAAATAATGTTCTATGAGATCGCACGTCGACTGTGTGTGCAGAACAAGCATTTAAATGGTTTAAAATAATGTTCTATGAGATCGCACGTCGACTGTGTGCAGAACAAGCATTTAAATGGTTTAAAATAATGTTCTATGAGATCGCACGTCGACTGTGTGTGCAGAACAAGCATTTAAATGGTTTAAAATAATGTTCTATGAGATCGCACGTCGACTGTGTGTGCAGAACAAGCATTTAAATGGTTTAAAATAATGTTCTATGAGATCGCACGTCGACTGTGTGTGCAGAACAAGCATTTAAATGGTTTAAAATAATGTTCTATGAGATCGCACACCTGCTGTGTGTGCAGAACAAGCATTTAAATGGTTTAAAATAATGTTCTATGAGATCGCACGTCGACTGTGTGCAGAACAAGCATTTAAATGGTTTAAAATAATGTTCTATGAGATCGCACGTCGACTGTGTGCAGAACAAGCATTTAAATGGTTTAAAATAATGTTCTATGAGATCGCTCGTCGACTGTGTGCAGAACAAGCATTTAAATGGTTTAAAATAATGTTCTATGAGATCGCACGTCGACTGTGTGCAGAACAAGCATTTAAATGGTTTAAAATAATGTTCTATGAGATCGCACGTCGACTTTGTGAGCAGAACAATCATTTAAATGGTTTAAAATAATGTTCTATGAGATCGCACGTCGACTTTGTGTGCAGAACAATCATTTAAATGGTTTAAAATAATGTTCTATGAGATCGCACGTCGACTTTGTGAAGAACAAGCATTTAAATGGTTTAAAATAATGTTATATGAGATCACACGCAGAACAATCATTTAAATGGTTTAAAATAATGTTCTATGAGATCGCACGTCGACTTTGTGTGCAGAACAAGCATTTAAATGGTTTAAAATAATGTTATATGAGATCACACGCAGAACAATCATTTAAATGGTTTAAAATAATGTTCTATGAGATCGCACGTCGACTTTGTGTGCAGAACAAGCATTTAAATGGTTTAAAATAATGTTATATGAGATCACACGCAGAACAATCATTTAAATGGTTTAAAATAATGTTATATGAGATCGCACGTCGACTGTGTGTGCAGAACAAGCATTTAAATGGTTTAAAATAATGTTCTATGAGACCGCACGTCGACTGTGTGCAGAACAAGCATTTAAATGGTTTAAAATAATGTTCTATGAGATCGCACGTCGACTGTGTGCAGAACAAGCATTTAAATGGTTTAAAATAATGTTCTATGAGACCGCACGTCGACTTTGTGTGCAGAACAAGCATTTAAATGGTTTAAAATAATGTTATATGAGATCGCAGGTCGACTTTGTGTGCAGAACAAGCATTTAAATGGTTTAAAATAATGTTCTATGAGATCGCACGTGGACTTTGTGCAGAACAAGCATTTAAATGGTTTAAAATAATGTTCTATGAGATCGCACGTCGACTTTGTGCAGAACAAGCATTTAAATGGTTTAAAATAATGTTCTATGAGATCGCACGTGGACTTTGTGCAGAACAAGCATTTAAATGGTTTAAAATAATGTTATATGAGATCGCACGTCGACTGTGTGCAGAACAAGCATTTAAATGGTTTAAAATAATGTTCTATGAGATCGCACGTGGACTTTGTGCAGAACAAGCATTTAAATGGTTTAAAATAATGTTATATGAGATCGCACGTGGACTTTGTGCAGAACAAGCATTTAAATGGTTTAAAATAATGTTATATGAGATCGCACGTCGACTGTGTGCAGAACAAGCATTTAAATGGTTTAAAATAATGTTATATGAGATCGCACGTCGACTTTGTGTGCAGAACAAGCATTTAAATGGTTTAAAATAATGTTCTATGAGATCGCACGTCGACTTTGTGTGCAGAACAAGCATTTAAATGGTTTAAAATAATGATCTATGAGATCGCACGTCGACTTTGTGTGCAGAACAAGCATTTAAATGGTTTAAAATAATGTTCTATGAGATCGCACGTCGACTTTGTGCAGAACAAGCATTTAAATGGTTTATAATAATGTTATATGAGATCGCACGTCGACTTTGTGCAGAACAAGCATTTAAATGGTTTAAAATAATGTTATATGAGATCGCACGTCGACTTTGTGTGCAGAACAAGCATTTAAATGGTTTAAAATAATGATCTATGAGATCGCACGTCGACTTTGTGTGCAGAACAAGCATTTAAATGGTTTAAAATAATGTTATATGAGATCGCACGTCGACTTTGTGCAGAACAAGCATTTAAATGGTTTATAATAATGTTCTATGAGATCGCACGTCGACTTTGTGCAGAACAATCATTTAAATGGTTTATAATAATGTTCTATGAGATCGCACGTCGACTGTGTGCAGAACAATCATTTAAATGGTTTAAAATAATGTTCTATGAGATCGCACGTCGACTGTGTGCAGAACAATCATTTAAATGGTTTAAAATAATGTTCTATGAGATCGCACGTCGACTGTGTGCAGAACAATCATTTAAATGGTTTAAAATAATGTTCTATGAGATCGCACGTCGACTGTGTGCAGAACAAGCATTTAAATGGTTTAAAATAATGTTCTATGAGATCGCACGTCGACTTTGTGTGCAGAACAATCATTTAAATGGTTTAAAATAATGTTCTATGAGATCGCACGTCGACTTTGTGTGCAGAACAAGCATTTAAATGGTTTAAAATAATGTTCTATGAGATCGCACGTCGACTTTGTGTGCAGAACAATCATTTAAATGGTTTAAAATAATGTTCTATGAGATCGCACGTCGACTTTGTGTGCAGAACAATCATTTAAATGGTTTAAAATAATGTTCTATGAGATCGCACGTGGACTGTGTGTGCAGAACAATCATTTAAATGGTTTAAAATAATGTTCTATGAGATCGCACGTCGACTTTGTGTGCAGAACAATCATTTAAATGGTTTAAAATAATGTTCTATGAGATCGCACGTCGACTGTGTGTGCAGAACAAGCATTTAAATGGTTTAAAATAATGTTCTATGAGATCGCACGTCGACTTTGTGTGCAGAACAATCATTTAAATGGTTTAAAATAATGTTCTATGAGATCGCACGTGGACTGTGTGTGCAGAACAATCATTTAAATGGTTTAAAATAATGTTCTATGAGATCGCACGTCGACTTTGTGTGCAGAACAATCATTTAAATGGTTTAAAATAATGTTCTATGAGATCGCACGTCGACTGTGTGTGCAGAACAAGCAATTAAATGGTTTAAAATAATGTTCTATGAGATCGCACGTCGACTGTGTGCAGAACAAGCATTTAAATGGTTTAAAATAATGTTCTATGAGATCGCACGTCGACTGTGTGTGCAGAACAAGCATTCAAATGGTTTAAAATAATGTTCAATGAGATCGCACGTCTACTGTGTGTGCAGAACAAGCATTTAAATGGATTAAAATAATGTTCAATGAGATCGCACGTCGACTGTGTGTGCAGAACAAGCATTTAAATGGTTTAAAATAATGTTATATGAGATCGCACGTCGACTTTGTGTGCAGAACAAGCATTTAAATGGTTTAAAATAATGTTCTATGAGATCGCACGTGGACTGTGTGTGCAGAACAATCATTTAAATGGTTTAAAATAATGTTCTATGAGATCGCACGTCGACTTTGTGTGCAGAACAATCATTTAAATGGTTTAAAATAATGTTCTATGAGATCGCACGTGGACTGTGTGTGCAGAACAATCATTTAAATGGTTTAAAATAATGTTCTATGAGATCGCACGTCGACTTTGTGTGCAGAACAATCATTTAAATGGTTTAAAATAATGTTCTATGAGATCGCACGTCGACTGTGTGTGCAGAACAAGCAATTAAATGGTTTAAAATAATGTTCTATGAGATCGCACGTCGACTGTGTGCAGAACAAGCATTTAAATGGTTTAAAATAATGTTCTATGAGATCGCACGTCGACTGTGTGTGCAGAACAAGCATTCAAATGGTTTAAAATAATGTTCAATGAGATCGCACGTCTACTGTGTGTGCAGAACAAGCATTTAAATGGATTAAAATAATGTTCAATGAGATCGCACGTCGACTGTGTGTGCAGAACAAGCATTTAAATGGTTTAAAATAATGTTCTATGAGATCGCACGTGGACTGTGTGTGCAGAACAATCATTTAAATGGTTTAAAATAATGTTCTATGAGATCGCACGTCGACTTTGTGTGCAGAACAATCATTTAAATGGTTTAAAATAATGTTCTATGAGATCGCACGTCGACTGTGTGTGCAGAACAATCATTTAAATGGTTTAAAATAATGTTCTATGAGATCGCACGTCGACTGTGTGCAGAACAAGCATTTAAATGGTTTAAAATAATGTTCTATGAGATCGCACGTCGACTTTGTGTGCAGAACAATCATTTAAATGGTTTAAAATAATGTTCTATGAGATCGCACGTGGACTGTGTGTGCAGAACAATCATTTAAATGGTTTAAAATAATGTTCTATGAGATCGCACGTCGACTTTGTGTGCAGAACAATCATTTAAATGGTTTAAAATAATGTTCTATGAGATCGCACGTCGACTGTGTGTGCAGAACAAGCAATTAAATGGTTTAAAATAATGTTCTATGAGATCGCACGTCGACTGTGTGCAGAACAAGCATTTAAATGGTTTAAAATAATGTTCTATGAGATCGCACGTCGACTGTGTGTGCAGAACAAGCATTCAAATGGTTTAAAATAATGTTCAATGAGATCGCACGTCTACTGTGTGTGCAGAACAAGCATTTAAATGGATTAAAATAATGTTCAATGAGATCGCACGTCGACTGTGTGTGCAGAACAAGCATTTAAATGGTTTAAAATAATGTTATATGAGATCGCACGTCGACTTTGTGTGCAGAACAAGCATTTAAATGGTTTAAAATAATGATCTATGAGATCGCACGTCGACTTTGTGTGCAGAACAAGCATTTAAATGGTTTAAAATAATGTTCTATGAGATCGCACGTCGACTTTGTGTGCAGAACAAGCATTTAAATGGTTTAAAATAATGTTCTATGAGATCGCACGTCGACTTTGTGCAGAACAAGCATTTAAATGGTTTAAAATATTGTTCTATGAGATCGCACGTCGACTGTGTGCAGAACAAGCATTTAAATGGTTTAAAATAATGTTCTATGAGATCGCACGTCGACTGTGTGTGCAGAACAAGCATTTAAATGGTTTAAAATAATGTTCTATGAGATCGCACGTCGACTGTGTGCAGAACAAGCATTTAAATGGTTTAAAATAATGTTCTATGAGATCGCACGTCGACTTTGTGCAGAACAAGCATTTAAATGGTTTAAAATAATGTTCTATGAGATCGCACGTCGACTGTGTGCAGAACAAGCATTTAAATGGTTTAAAATAATGTTCTATGAGATCGCACGTCGACTGTGTGTGCAGAACAAGCAATTAAATGGTTTAAAATAATGTTCTATGAGATCGCACGTCGACTGTGTGCAGAACAAGCATTTAAATGGTTTAAAATAATGTTCTATGAGATCGCATGTCGACTTTGTGTGCAGAACAAGCATTTAAATTTATTAAAATAATGTTCTATGAGATCGCACGTCGACTGTGTGCAGAACAAGCATTTAAATGGTTTAAAATAATGTTCTATGAGATCGCACGTCGACTTTGTGTGCAGAACAAGCATTTAAATGGTTTAAAATAATGTTCTATGAGATCGCACGTCGACTGTGTGCAGAACAAGCATTTAAATGGTTTAAAATAATGTTCTATGAGATCGCACGTCGACTTTGTGTGCAGAACAAGCATTTAAATGGTTTAAAATAATGTTCAATGAGATCGCACGTCTACTGTGTGTGCAGAACAAGCATTCAAATGGTTTAAAATAATGTTCAATGAGATCGCACGTCTACTGTGTGTGCAGAACAAGCATTTAAATGGATTAAAATAATGTTCTATGAGATCGCACACCTACTGTGTGTGCAGAAAAAGCATTTAAATGGTTTAAAATAATGTTCAATGAGATCGCACGTCGACTGTGTGTGCAGAACAAGCATTTAAATGGTTAAAAATAATGTTCTATGAGATCGCACACCTACTGTGTGTGCAGAAAAAGCATTTAAATGGTTTAAAATAATGTTCAATGAGATCGCACGTCGACTGTGTGTGCAGAAAAAGCATTTAAATGGTTTAAAATAATGTTCTATGAGATCGCACGTCGACTGTGTGTGCAGAAAAAGCATTTAAATGGTTTAAAATAATGTTCAATGAGATCGCACACCTACTGTGTGTGCAGAAAAAGCATTTAAATGGTTTAAAATAATGTTCTATGAGATCGCACGTCGACTGTGTGTGCAGAACAAGCAATTAAATGGTTTAAAATAATGTTCTATGAGATCGCACGTCGACTGTGTGCAGAACAAGCATTTAAATGGTTTAAAATAATGTTCTATGAGATCGCACGTCGAATGTGTGTGCAGAACAAGCAATTAAATGGTTTAAAATAATGTTCTATGAGATCGCACGTCGACTGTGTGCAGAACAAGCATTTAAATGGTTTAAAATAATGTTCTATGAGATCGCACGTCGAATGTGTGTGCAGAACAAGCAATTAAATGGTTTAAAATAATGTTCTATGAGATCGCACGTCGACTGTGTGCAGAACAAGCATTCAAATGGTTTAAAATAATGTTCAATGAGATCGCACACCTACTGTGTGTGCAGAACAAGCATTTAAATGGTTTAAAATAATGTTCTATGAGATCGCACGTCGACTGTGTGTGCAGAACAAGCATTTAAATGGTTTAAAATAATGTTCAATGAGATCGCACACCTACTGTGTGTGCAGAAAAAGCATTTAAATGGTTTAAAATAATGTTCTATGAGATCGCACGTCGACTGTGTGCAGAACAAGCATTTAAATGGTTTAAAATAATGTTCTATGAGATCGCACGTCGACTGTGTGTGCAGAACAAGCAATTAAATGGTTTAAAATAATGTTCTATGAGATCGCACGTCGACTGTGTGCAGAACAAGCATTTAAATGGTTTAAAATAATGTTCTATGAGATCGCACGTCGACTGTGTGTGCAGAACAAGCAATTAAATGGTTTAAAATAATGTTCTATGAGATCGCACGTCGACTGTGTGTGCAGAACAAGCATTTAAATGGTTTAAAATAATGTTCAATGAGATCGCACACCTACTGTGTGTGCAGAAAAAGCATTTAAATGGTTTAAAATAATGTTCTATGAGATCGCACGTCGACTGTGTGCAGAACAAGCATTTAAATGGTTTAAAATAATGTTCTATGAGATCGCACGTCGACTGTGTGTGCAGAACAAGCAATTAAATGGTTTAAAATAATGTTCTATGAGATCGCACGTCGACTGTGTGCAGAACAAGCATTTAAATGGTTTAAAATAATGTTCTATGAGATCGCACGTCGACTGTGTGTGCAGAACAAGCAATTAAATGGTTTAAAATAATGTTCTATGAGATCGCACGTCGACTGTGTGCAGAACAAGCATTTAAATGGTTTAAAATAATGTTCTATGAGATCGCACGTCGACTGTGTGTGCAGAACAAGCATTCAAATGGTTTAAAATAATGTTCAATGAGATCGCACGTCTACTGTGTGTGCAGAACAAGCATTTAAATGGATTAAAATAATGTTCTATGAGATCGCACACCTACTGTGTGTGCAGAACAAGCATTTAAATGGTTTAAAATAATGTTCAATGAGATCGCACGTCGACTGTGTGTGCAGAACAAGCATTTAAATGGTTTAAAATAATGTTCAATGAGATCGCACGTCGACTGTGTGTGCAGAACAAGCATTTAAATGGTTTAAAATAATGTTCTATGAGATCGCATGTCGACTTTGTGCAGAACAAGCATTTAAATGGTTTAAAATAATGTTATATGAGATCGCACGTCGACTTTCTGTGCAGAACAAGCATTTAAATGGTTTAAAATAATGATCTATGAGATCGCACGTCGACTTTGTGTGCAGAACAAGCATTTAAATGGTTTAAAATAATGTTCTATGAGATCGCACGTCGACTTTGTGCAGAACAAGCATTTAAATGGTTTAAAATAATGATCTATGAGATCGCACGTCGACTTTGTGTGCAGAACAAGCATTTAAATGGTTTAAAATAATGTTCTATGAGATCGCACGTCGACTTTGTGCAGAACAAGCATTTAAATGGTTTAAAATAATGTTCTATGAGATCGCACGTCGACTTTGTGCAGAACAAGCATTTAAATGGTTTAAAATAATGTTCTATGAGATCGCACGTCGACTGTGTGTGCAGAACAATCATTTAAATGGTTTAAAATAATGTTCTATGAGATCGCACGTCGACTGTGTGCAGAACAAGCATTTAAATGGTTTAAAATAATGTTCTATGAGATCGCACATCGACTGTGTGTGCAGAACAAGCAATTAAATGGTTTAAAATAATGTTCTATGAGATCGCACGTCGACTGTGTGTGCAGAACAAGCAATTAAATGGTTTAAAATAATGTTCTATGAGATCGCACGTCGACTTTGTGCAGAACAAGCAATTAAATGGTTTAAAATAATGTTCTATGAGATCGCACGTCGACTGTGTGCAGAACAAGCATTTAAATGGTTTAAAATAATGTTCTATGAGATCGCACGTCGACTGTGTGCAGAACAAGCATTTAAATGGTTTAAAATAATGTTCTATGAGATCGCACGTCGACTTTGTGTGCAGAACAAGCATTTAAATGGATTAAAATAATGTTCTATGAGATCGCACGTCGACTGTGTGTGCAGAACAAGCATTCAAATGGTTTAAAATAATGTTCAATGAGATCGCACGTCGACTTTGTGCAGAACAAGCATTTAAATGGTTTAAAATAATGTTATATGAGATCGCACGTCGACTGTGTGTGCAGAACAAGCATTTAAATGGTTTAAAATAATGATCTATGAGATCGCAAGTCGACTGTGTGCAGAACAAGCATTTAAATGGTTTAAAATAATGTTATATGAGATCGCACGTCGACTTTGTGTGCAGAACAAGCATTTAAATGGTTTAAAATAATGTTCTATGAGATCGCACGTCGACTTTGTGCAGAACAAGCATTTAAATGGTTTAAAATAATGTTCTATGAGATCGCACGTCGACTTTGTGCAGAACAAGCATTTAAATGGTTTAAAATAATGTTCTATGAGATCGCACGTCGACTTTGTGCAGAACAAGCATTTAAATGGTTTAAAATAATGTTATATGAGATCGCACGTCGACTTTGTGTGCAGAACAAGCATTTAAATGGTTTAAAATAATGTTCTATGAGATCGCACGTCGACTTTGTGCAGAACAAGCATTTAAATGGTTTAAAATAATGTTCTATGAGATCGCACGTCGACTTTGTGCAGAACAAGCATTTAAATGGTTTAAAATAATGTTCTATGAGATCGCACGTCGACTGTGTGCAGAACAAGCATTTAAATGGTTTAAAATAATGTTCTATGAGATCGCACGTCGACTTTGTGTGCAGAACAAGCATTTAAATGGTTTAAAATAATGTTATATGAGATCGCAAGTCGACTGTGTGAAGAACAAGCATTTAAATGGTTTAAAATAATGTTATATGAGATCGCACGTCGACTTTGTGTGCAGAACAAGCATTTAAATGGTTTAAAATAATGTTCTATGAGATCGCACGTCGACTTTGTGTGCAGAACAAGCATTTAAATGGTTTAAAATAATGTTATATGAGATCGCACGTCGACTTTGTGTGCAGAACAAGCATTTAAATGGTTTAAAATAATGTTCTATGATATCGCACGTCGACTTTGTGTGCAGAACAAGCATTTAAATGGTTTAAAATAATGTTATATGAGATCACACGCAGAACAATCATTTAAATGGTTTAAAATAATGTTCTATGAGATCGCACGTCGACTTTGTGTGCAGAACAAGCATTTAAATGGTTTAAAATAATGTTCTATGAGATCGCACGTCGACTTTGTGTGCAGAACAAGCATTTAAATGGTTTAAAATAATGTTATATGAGATCACACGCAGAACAATCATTTAAATGGTTTAAAATAATGTTCTATGAGATCGCACGTCGACTGTGTGCAGAACAAGCATTTAAATGGTTTAAAATAATGTTATATGAGATCGCACGTCGACTGTGTGTGCAGAACAAGCATTTAAATGGTTTAAAATAATGTTCTATGAGATCGCACGTCGACTGTGTGCAGAACAAGCATTTAAATGGTTTAAAATAATGTTCTATGAGATCGCACGTCGACTTTGTGCAGAACAAGCATTTAAATGGTTTAAAATAATGTTATATGAGATCGCACGTCGACTTTGTGTGCAGAACAAGCATTTAAATGGTTTAAAATAATGTTCTATGAGATCGCACGTCGACTTTGTGTGCAGAACAAGCATTTAAATGGTTTAAAATAATGTTCTATGAGATCGCACGTCGACTTTGTGCAGAACAAGCATTTAAATGGTTTAAAATAATGTTATATGAGATCGCACGTCGACTTTGTGTGCAGAACAAGCATTTAAATGGTTTAAAATAATGTTATATGAGATCGCACGTCGACTTTGTGTGCAGAACAAGCATTTAAATGGTTTAAAATAATGTTATATGAGATCGCACGTCGACTGTGTGCAGAACAAGCATTTAAATGGTTTAAAATAATGTTCTATGAGATCGCACGTCGACTTTGTGCAGAACAAGCATTTAAATGGTTTAAAATAATGTTCTATGAGATCGCACGTCGACTTTGTGCAGAACAAGCATTTAAATGGTTTAAAATAATGTTCTATGAGATCGCACGTCGACTTTGTGTGCAGAACAAGCATTTAAATGGTTTAAAATAATGTTCTATGAGATCGCACGTCGACTGTGTGCAGAACAAGCATTTAAAATTGTTTAAAATAATGTTCTATGAGATCGCACGTCGACTTTGTGCAGAACAAGCATTTAAATGGTTTAAAATAATGTTCTATGAGATCGCACGTCGACTTTGTGCAGAACAAGCATTTAAATGGTTTAAAATAATGTTCTATGAGATCGCACGTCGACTTTGTGCAGAACAAGCATTTAAATGGTTTAAAATAATGTTCTATGAGATCGCACGTCGACTTTGTGCAGAACAAGCATTTAAATGGTTTAAAATAATGTTCTATGAGATCGCACTTCGACTGTGTGCAGAACAAGCATTTAAATGGTTTAAAATAATGTTCTATGAGATCGCACGTCGACTTTGTGCAGAACAAGCATTTAAATGGTTTAAAATAATGTTCAATGAGATCGCACGTCGACTGTGTGCAGAACAAGCATTTAAATGGTTTAAAATAATGTTATATGAGATCGCACGTCGACTTTGTGTGCAGAACAAGCATTTAAATGGTTTAAAATAATGTTCTATGAGATCGCACGTCGACTGTGTGCAGAACAAGCATTTAAATGGTTTAAAATAATGTTCTATGAGATCGCACGTCGACTTTGTGTGCAGAACAAGCATTTAAATGGTTTAAAATAATGTTCTATGAGATCGCACGTCGACTTTGTGCAGAACAATCATTTAAATGGTTTAAAATAATGTTCTATGAGATCGCACGTCGACTGTGTGCAGAACAAGCATTTAAATGGTTTAAAATAATGATCTATGAGATCGCACGTCGACTTTGTGTGCAGAACAAGCATTTAAATGGTTTAAAATAATGTTCTATGAGATCGCACGTCGACTTTGTGCAGAACAATCATTTAAATGGTTTAAAATAATGTTCTATGAGATCGCACGTCGACTTTGTGTGCAGAACAAGCATTTAAATGGTTTAAAATAATGTTCTATGAGATCGCACGTCGACTTTGTGCAGAACAATCATTTAAATGGTTTAAAATAATGTTCTATGAGATCGCACTTCGACTGTGTGCAGAACAAGCATTTAAATGGTTTAAAATAATGTTCTATGAGATCGCACTTCGACTGTGTGCAGAACAAGCATTTAAATGGTTTAAAATAATGTTCTATGAGATCGCACGTCGACTTTGTGTGCAGAACAAGCATTTAAATGGTTTAAAATAATGTTCTATGAGATCGCACGTCGACTGTGTGCAGAACAAGCATTTAAATGGTTTAAAATAATGTTCTATGAGATCGCACTTCGACTGTGTGCAGAACAAGCATTTAAATGGTTTAAAATAATGTTCTATGAGATCGCACGTCGACTGTGTGCAGAACAAGCATTTAAATGGTTTAAAATAATGTTATATGAGATCGCACGTCGACTTTGTGCAGAACAATCATTTAAATGGTTTAAAATAATGTTCTATGAGATCGCACGTCGACTTTGTGTGCAGAACAAGCATTTAAATGGTTTAAAATAATGTTATATGAGATCGCACGTCGACTGTGTGCAGAACAAGCATTTAAATGGTTTAAAATAATGTTCTATGAGATCGCACGTCGACTGTGTGCAGAACAAGCATTTAAATGGTTTAAAATAATGTTATATGAGATCGCACGTCGACTTTGTGTGCAGAACAATCATTTAAATGGTTTAAAATAATGTTCTATGAGATCGCACGTCGACTGTGTGCAGAACAAGCATTTAAATGGTTTAAAATAATGTTATATGAGATCGCACGTCGACTTTGTGTGCAGAACAAGCATTTAAATGGTTTAAAATAATGTTCTATGAGATCGCACGTCGACTTTGTGTGCAGAACAAGCATTTAAATGGTTTAAAATAATGTTATATGAGATCGCACGTCGACTTTGTGAAGAACAAACATTTAAATGGTTTAAAATAATGTTATATGAGATCGCACGTCGACTGTGTGAAGAACAAGCATTTAAATGGTTTAAAATAATGTTCTATGAGATCGCACGTCGACTTTGTGTGCAGAACAAGCATTTAAATGGTTTAAAATAATGTTATATGAGATCGCACGTCGACTTTGTGAAGAACAAACATTTAAATGGTTTAAAATAATGTTATATGAGATCGCACGTCGACTTTGTGTGCAGAACAAGCATTTAAATGGTTTAAAATAATGTTATATGAGATCGCACGTCGACTTTGTGAAGAACAAACATTTAAATGGTTTAAAATAATGTTATATGAGATCGCACGTCGACTTTGTGTGCAGAACAAGCATTTAAATGGTTTAAAATAATGTTCTATGAGATCGCACGTCGACTTTGTGTGCAGAACAAGCATTTAAATGGTTTAAAATAATGTTATATGAGATCGCACGTCGACTTTGTGTGCAGAACAAGCATTTAAATGGTTTAAAATAATGTTATATGAGATCGCACGCAGAACAATCATTTAAATGGTTTAAAATAATGTTCTATGAGATCGCACGTCGACTTTGTGTGCAGAACAAGCATTTAAATGGTTTAAAATAATGTTCTATGAGATCGCACGTCGACTTTGTGTGCAGAACAAGCATTTAAATGGTTTAAAATAATGTTCTATGAGATCGCACGTCGACTTTGTGTGCAGAACAAGCATTTAAATGGTTTAAAATAATGTTATATGAGATCGCACGTCGACTGTGTGTGCAGAACAAGCATTTAAATGGTTTAAAATAATGTTCTATGAGATCGCACGTCGACTGTGTGCAGAACAAGCATTTAAATGGTTTAAAATAATGTTCTATGAGATCGCACGTCGACTTTGTGCAGAACAATCATTTAAATGGTTTAAAATAATGTTCTATGAGATCGCACGTCGACTTTGTGTGCAGAACAAGCATTTAAATGGTTTAAAATAATGTTCTATGAGATCGCACGTCGACTTTGTGTGCAGAACAAGCATTTAAATGGTTTAAAATAATGTTATATGAGATCGCACGTCGACTGTGTGTGCAGAACAAGCATTTAAATGGTTTAAAATAATGTTCTATGAGATCGCACGTCGACTGTGTGCAGAACAAGCATTTAAATGGTTTAAAATAATGTTCTATGAGATCGCACGTCGACTTTGTGCAGAACAAGCATTTAAATGGTTTAAAATAATGTTATATGAGATCGCACGTCGACTTTGTGTGCAGAACAAGCATTTAAATGGTTTAAAATAATGTTATATGAGATCGCACGTCGACTTTGTGTGCAGAACAAGCATTTAAATGGTTTAAAATAATGTTATATGAGATCGCACGTCGACTGTGTGCAGAACAAGCATTTAAATGGTTTAAAATAATGTTCTATGAGATCGCACGTCGACTTTGTGTGCAGAACAAGCATTTAAATGGTTTAAAATAATGTTATATGAGATCGCACGTCGACTTTGTGTGCAGAACAAGCATTTAAATGGTTTAAAATAATGTTCTATGAGATCGCACGTCGACTGTGTGCAGAACAAGCATTTAAATGGTTTAAAATAATGTTCTATGAGATCGCACGTCGACTGTGTGCAGAACAAGCATTTAAATGGTTTAAAATAATGTTATATGAGATCGCACGTCGACTTTGTGTGCAGAACAAGCATTTAAATGGTTTAAAATAATGTTATATGAGATCGCACGTCGACTTTGTGTGCAGAACAAGCATTTAAATGGTTTAAAATAATGTTCTATGAGATCGCACGTCGACTTTGTGCAGAACAAGCATTTAAATGGTTTAAAATAATGTTATATGAGATCGCACGTCGACTTTGTGTGCAGAACAAGCATTTAAATGGTTTAAAATAATGTTATATGAGATCGCACGTCGACTGTGTGTGCAGAACAAGCATTTAAATGGTTTAAAATAATGTTCTATGAGATCGCACGTCGACTTTGTGCAGAACAAGCATTTAAATGGTTTAAAATAATGTTATATGAGATCGCACGTCGACTGTGTGCAGAACAAGCATTTAAATGGTTTAAAATAATGTTCTATGAGATCGCACGTCGACTTTGTGCAGAACAAGCATTTAAATGGTTTAAAATAATGTTATATGAGATCGCACGTCGACTGTGTGCAGAACAAGCATTTAAATGGTTTAAAATAATGTTCTATGAGATCGCACGTCGACTTTGTGCAGAACAAGCATTTAAATGGTTTAAAATAATGTTATATGAGATCGCACGTCGACTGTGTGCAGAACAAGCATTTAAATGGTTTAAAATAATGTTCTATGAGATCGCACGTCGACTTTGTGCAGAACAAGCATTTAAATGGTTTAAAATAATGTTCTATGAGATCGCACGTCGACTGTGTGCAGAACAAGCATTTAAATGGTTTAAAATAATGTTCTATGAGATCGCACGTCGACTTTGTGCAGAACAAGCATTTAAATGGTTTAAAATAATGTTATATGAGATCGCACGTCGACTGTGTGCAGAACAAGCATTTAAATGGTTTAAAATAATGTTCTATGAGATCGCACGTCGACTTTGTGCAGAACAAGCATTTAAATGGTTTAAAATAATGTTATATGAGATCGCACGTCGACTGTGTGCAGAACAAGCATTTAAATGGATTAAAATAATGTTCAATGAGATCGCACGTCTACTGTGTGTGCAGAACAAGCATTCAAATGGTTTAAAATAATGTTCAATGAGATCGCACGTCTACTGTGTGTGCAGAACAAGCATTTAAATGGATTAAAATAATGTTCTATGAGATCGCACACCTACTGTGTGTGCAGAAAAAGCATTTAAATGGTTTAAAATAATGTTCAATGAGATCGCACGTCGACTGTGTGTGCAGAACAAGCATTTAAATGGTTTAAAATAATGTTCTATGAGATCGCACGTCGACTTTGTGCAGAACAATCATTTAAATGGTTTAAAATAATGATCTATGAGATCGCACGTCGACTTTGTGTGCAGAACAAGCATTTAAATGGTTTAAAATAATGTTCTATGAGATCGCACGTCGACTTTGTGCAGAACAATCATTTAAATGGTTTAAAATAATGTTCTATGAGATCGCACGTCGACTGTGTGCAGAACAAGCATTTAAATGGTTTAAAATAATGTTCTATGAGATCGCACGTCGACTGTGTGCAGAACAAGCATTTAAATGGTTTAAAATAATGTTCTATGAGATCGCACGTCGACTTTGTGTGCAGAACAAGCATTTAAATGGTTTAAAATAATGTTCTATGAGATCGCACGTCGACTTTGTGCAGAACAATCATTTAAATGGTTTAAAATAATGTTCTATGAGATCGCACTTCAACTGTGTGCAGAACAAGCATTTAAATGGTTTAAAATAATGTTCTATGAGATCGCACTTCGACTGTGTGCAGAACAAGCATTTAAATGGTTTAAAATAATGTTATATGAGATCGCACGTCGACTTTGTGCAGAACAATCATTTAAATGGTTTAAAATAATGTTCTATGAGATCGCACGTCGACTTTGTGTGCAGAACAAGCATTTAAATGGTTTAAAATAATGTTATATGAGATCGCACGTCGACTGTGTGCAGAACAAGCATTTAAATGGTTTAAAATAATGTTCTATGAGATCGCACGTCGACTGTGTGCAGAACAAGCATTTAAATGGTTTAAAATAATGTTCTATGAGATCGCACGTCGACTTTGTGTGCAGAACAAGCATTTAAATGGATTAAAATAATGTTCTATGAGATCGCACGTCGACTTTGTGTGCAGAACAAGCATTTAAATGGTTTAAAATAATGTTCAATGAGATCGCACGTCTACTGTGTGTGCAGAACAAGCATTCAAATGGTTTAAAATAATGTTCAATGAGATCGCACGTCTACTGTGTGTGCAGAACAAGCATTTAAATGGATTAAAATAATGTTCTATGAGATCGCACACCTACTGTGTGTGCAGAAAAAGCATTTAAATGGTTTAAAATAATGTTCAATGAGATCGCACGTCGACTGTGTGTGCAGAACAAGCATTTAAATGGTTTAAAATAATGTTCTATGAGATCGCATGTCGACTTTGTGCAGAACAAGCACTTAAATGGTTTAAAATAATGTTATATGAGATCGCACGTCGACTTTGTGTGCAGAACAAGCATTTAAATGGTTTAAAATAATGATCTATGAGATCGCACGTCGACTTTGTGCAGAACAAGCATTTAAATGGTTTAAAATAATGATCTATGAGATCGCACGTCGACTTTGTGCAGAACAAGCATTTAAATGGTTTAAAATAATGTTCTATGAGATCGCACGTCGACTGTGTGCAGAACAAGCATTTAAATGGTTTAAAATAATGTTCTATGAGATCGCACGTCGACTTTGTGTGCAGAACAAGCATTTAAATGGTTTAAAATAATGTTCTATGAGATCGCACGTCGACTTTGTGTGCAGAACAAGCATTTAAATGGTTTAAAATAATGTTATATGAGATCGCACGTCGACTTTGTGTGCAGAACAAGCATTTAAATGGTTTAAAATAATGTTCTATGAGATCGCACGTCGACTTTGTGCAGAACAAGCATTTAAATGGTTTAAAATAATGTTATATGAGATCGCACGTCGACTTTGTGTGCAGAACAAGCATTTAAATGGTTTAAAATAATGTTATATGAGATCGCACGTCGACTTTGTGTGCAGAACAAGCATTTAAATGGTTTAAAATAATGTTATATGAGATCGCACGTCGACTGTGTGCAGAACAAGCATTTAAATGGTTTAAAATAATGTTATATGAGATCGCACGTCGACTGTGTGCAGAACAAGCATTTAAATGGTTTAAAATAATGTTCTATGAGATCGCACGTCAACTTTGTGTGCAGAACAATCATTTAAATGGTTTAAAATAATGTTCTATGAGATCGCACTTCGACTGTGTGCAGAACAAGCATTTAAATGGTTTAAAATAATGTTCTATGAGATCGCACGTCGACTTTGTGCAGAACAATCATTTAAATGGTTTAAAATAATGTTCTATAAGATCGCACGTCGACTTTGTGTGCAGAACAAGCATTTAAATGGTTTAAAATAATGTTCTATGAGATCGCACTTCGACTGTGTGCAGAACAAGCATTTAAATGGTTTAAAATAATGTTCTATGAGATCGCACTTCGACTGTGTGCAGAACAAGCATTTAAATGGTTTAAAATAATGTTATATGAGATCGCACGTCGACTTTGTGCAGAACAATCATTTAAATGGTTTAAAATAATGTTCTATGAGATCGCACGTCGACTTTGTGCAGAACAATCATTTAAATGGTTTAAAATAATGTTCTATGAGATCGCACGTCGACTTTGTGTGCAGAACAAGCATTTAAATGGTTTAAAATAATGTTATATGAGATCGCACGTCGACTGTGTGCAGAACAAGCATTTAAATGGTTTAAAATAATGTTCTATGAGATCGCACGTCGACTTTGTGTGCAGAACAAGCATTTAAATGGTTTAAAATAATGTTATATGAGATCTCACGTCGACTTTGTGTGCAGAACAATCATTTAAATGGTTTAAAATAATGTTCTATGAGATCGCACGTCGACTGTGTGCAGAACAAGCATTTAAATGGTTTAAAATAATGTTATATGAGATCGCACGTCGACTTTGTGTGCAGAACAAGCATTTAAATGGTTTAAAATAATGTTCTATGAGATCGCACGTCGACTTTGTGTGCAGAACAAGCATTTAAATGGTTTAAAATAATGTTATATGAGATCGCAAGTCGACTGTGTGAAGAACAAGCATTTAAATGGTTTAAAATAATGTTATATGAGATCGCACGTCGACTTTGTGTGCAGAACAAGCATTTAAATGGTTTAAAATAATGTTCTATGAGATCGCACGTCGACTTTGTGTGCAGAACAAGCATTTAAATGGTTTAAAATAATGTTATATGAGATCGCACGTCGACTTTGTGAAGAACAAACATTTAAATGGTTTAAAATAATGTTATATTAGATCGCACGTCGACTTTGTGTGCAGAACAAGCATTTAAATGGTTTAAAATAATGTTCTATGAGATCGCACGTCGACTTTGTGTGCAGAACAAGCATTTAAATGGTTTAAAATAATGTTATATGAGATCACACGCAGAACAATCATTTAAATGGTTTAAAATAATGTTCTATGAGATCGCACGTCGACTTTGTGTGCAGAACAAGCATTTAAATGGTTTAAAATAATGTTCTATGAGATCGCACGTCGACTTTGTGTGCAGAACAAGCATTTAAATGGTTTAAAATAATGTTATATGAGATCACACGCAGAACAATCATTTAAATGGTTTAAAATAATGTTCTATGAGATCGCACGTCGACTTTGTGTGCAGAACAAGCATTTAAATGGTTTAAAATAATGTTCTATGAGATCGCACGTCGACTTTGTGTGCAGAACAATCATTTAAATGGTTTAAAATAATGTTCTATGAGATCGCACGTCGACTGTGTGCAGAACAAGCATTTAAATGGTTTAAAATAATGTTCTATGAGATCGCACGTCGACTTTGTGTGCAGAACAAGCATTTAAATGGTTTAAAATAATGTTATATGAGATCGCACGTCGACTGTGTGTGCAGAACAAGCATTTAAATGGTTTAAAATAATGTTCTATGAGATCGCACGTCGACTGTGTGCAGAACAAGCATTTAAATGGTTTAAAATAATGTTCTATGAGATCGCACATCGACTTTGTGTGCAGAACAAGCATTTAAATGGTTTAAAATAATGTTATATGAGATCGCACGTCGACTTTGTGTGCAGAACAAGCATTTAAATGGTTTAAAATAATGTTCTATGAGATCGCACGTCGACTTTGTGCAGAACAAGCATTTAAATGGTTTAAAATAATGTTCTATGAGATCGCACGTCGACTTTGTGCAGAACAAGCATTTAAATGGTTTAAAATAATGTTCTATGAGATCGCACGTCGACTGTGTGCAGAACAAGCATTTAAATGGTTTAAAATAATGTTCTATGAGATCGCACGTCGACTTTGTGCAGAACAAGCATTTAAATGGTTTAAAATAATGTTCTATGAGATCGCACGTCGACTTTGTGTGCAGAACAAGCATTTAAATGGTTTAAAATAATGTTCTATGAGATCGCACGTCGACTTTGTGTGCAGAACAAGCATTTAAATGGTTTAAAATAATGTTCTATGAGATCGCACTTCGACTGTGTGCAGAACAAGCATTTAAATGGTTTAAAATAATGTTCTATGAGATCGCACTTCGACTGTGTGCAGAACAAGCATTTAAATGGTTTAAAATAATGTTCTATGAGATCGCACTTCGACTGTGTGCAGAACAAGCATTTAAATGGTTTAAAATAATGTTCTATGAGATCGCACGTCGACTGTGTGCAGAACAAGCATTTAAATGGTTTAAAATAATGTTCTATGAGATCGCACGTGGACTGTGTGCAGAACAAGCAGCATTTAAATGGTTTAAAATAATGTTCTATGAGATCGCACGTCGACTTTGTGTGCAGAACAAGCATTTAAATGGTTTAAAATAATGTTATATGAGATCGCACGTCGACTGTGTTCAGAACAAGCATTTAAATGGTTTAAAATAATGTTATATGAGATCGCACGTCGACTGTGTGCAGAACAAGCATTTAAATGGTTTAAAATAATGTTCTATGAGATCGCACGTCAACTTTGTGTGCAGAACAAGCATTTAAATGGTTTAAAATAATGTTCTATGAGATCGCACGTCGACTTTGTGTGCAGAACAAGCATTTAAATGGTTTAAAATAATGTTCTATGAGATCGCACGTCAACTTTGTGTGCAGAACAAGCATTTAAATGGTTTAAAATAATGTTCTATGAGATCGCACGTCGACTTTGTGTGCAGAACAAGCATTTAAATGGTTTAAAATAATGTTATATGAGATCGCACGTCGACTTTGTGTGCAGAACAAGCATTTAAATGGTTTAAAATAATGTTCTATGAGATCGCACGTCGACTGTGTGTGCAGAACAAGCATTTAAATGGTTTAAAATAATGTTCTATGAGATCGCACGTCGACTTTGTGTGCAGAACAAGCATTTAAATGGTTTAAAATAATGTTATATGAGATCGCACGTCGACTTTGTGTGCAGAACAAGCATTTAAATGGTTTAAAATAATGTTATATGAGATCGCACGTCGACTTTGTGTGCAGAACAAGCATTTAAATGGTTTAAAATAATGTTCTATGAGATCGCACGTCGACTTTGTGCAGAACAAGCATTTAAATGGTTTAAAATAATGTTCTATGAGATCGCACGTCGACTTTGTGTGCAGAACAAGCATTTAAATGGTTTAAAATAATGTTCTATGAGATCGCACGTCGACTTTGTGCAGAACAAGCATTTAAATGGTTTAAAATAATGTTATATGAGATCGCACGTCGACTTTGTGCAGAACAAGCATTTAAATGGTTTAAAACAATGTTATATGAGATCGCACGTCGACTTTGTGTGCAGAACAAGCATTTAAATGGTTTGAAATAATGTTCTATGAGATCGCACGTCGACTTTGTGTGCAGAACAATCATTTAAATGGTTTAAAATAATGTTCTATGAGATCGCACGTCGACTGTGTGCAGAACAATCATTTAAATGGTTTAAAATAATGTTCTATGAGATCGCACGTCGACTTTGTGTGCAGAACAAGCATTTAAATGGTTTAAAATAATGTTCTATGAGATCGCACGTCGACTGTGTGCAGAACAAGCATTTAAATGGTTTAAAATAATGTTATATGAGATCGCACGTCGACTTTGTGTGCAGAACAATCATTTAAATGGTTTAAAATAATGTTCTATGAGATCGCACGTCGACTGTGTGCAGAACAAGCATTTAAATGGTTTAAAATAATGTTATATGAGATCGCACGTCGACTTTGTGTGCAGAACAATCATTTAAATGGTTTAAAACAATGTTCTATGAGATCGCACGTCGACTGTGTGTGCAGAACAAGCATTTAAATGGTTTAAAATAATGTTCTATGAGATCGCACATCGACTTTGTGCGCAGAACAATCATTTAAATGGTTTAAAATAATGTTCTATGAGATCGCACGTCGACTGTGTGCAGAACAAGCATTTAAATGGTTTAAAATAATGTTCTATGAGATCGCACGTCGACTGTGTGCAGAACAAGCATTTAAATGGTTTAAAATAATGTTCTATGAGATCGCACGTCGACTGTGTGCAGAACAATCATTTAAATGGTTTAAAATAATGTTCTATGAGATCGCACGTCGACTGTGTGCAGAACAATCATTTAAATGGTTTAAAATAATGTTCTATGAGATCGCACATCGACTTTGTGTGCAGAACAATCATTTAAATGGTTTAAAATAATGTTCTATGAGATCGCACGTCGACTGTGTGTGCAGAACAAGCATTTAAATGGTTTAAAATAATGTTCTATGAGATCGCACGTCGACTGTGTGTGCAGAACAAGCATTTAAATGGTTTAAAATAATGTTCTATGAGATCGCACGTCGACTGTGTGTGCAGAACAAGCATTTAAATGGTTTAAAATAATGTTCTATGAGATCGCACGTCGACTGTGTGTGCAGAACAAGCATTTAAATGGTTTAAAATAATATTCTATGAGATCGCACGTCTACTGTGTGTGCAGAACAAGCATTCAAATGGTTTAAAATAATGTTATATGAGATCGCACGTCGACTTAGTGTGCAGAACAATCATTTAAATGGTTTAAAATAATGTTCTATGAGATCGCACGTCGACTGTGTGCAGAACAAGCATTTAAATGGTTTAAAATAATGTTCTATGAGATCGCACGTCGACTTTGTGTGCAGAACAATCATTTAAATGGTTTAAAATAATGTTATATGAGATCGCACGTCGACTTTGTGTGCAGAACAATCATTTAAATGGTTTAAAATAATGTTCTATGAGATCGCACGTCGACTGTGTGCAGAACAAGCATTTAAATGGTTTAAAATAATGTTCTATGAGATCGCACGTCGACTTTGTGTGCAGAACAATCATTTAAATGGTTTAAAATAATGTTCTATGAGATCGCACGTCGACTTTGTGCAGAACAAGCATTTAAATGGTTTAAAATAATGTTCTATGAGATCGCACGTCGACTTTGTGCAGAACAAGCATTTAAATGGTTTAAAATAATGTTCTATGAGATCGCACGTCGACTGTGTGCAGAACAAGCATTTAAATGGTTTAAAATAATGTTCTATGAGATCGGACGTCGACTTTGTGCAGAACAAGCATTTAAATGGTTTAAAATAATGTTCTATGAGATCGCACGTCGACTGTGTGCAGAACAAGCATTTAAATGGTTTAAAATAATGTTATATGAGATCGCACATCGACTTTGTGTGCAGAACAAGCATTTAAATGGTTTAAAATAATGTTCTATGAGATCGGACGTCGACTTTGTGCAGAACAAGCATTTAAATGGTTTAAAATAATGTTATATGAGATCGCACGTCGACTTTGTGCAGAACAAGCATTTAAATGGTTTAAAATAATGTTATATGAGATCGCACGTCGACTTTGTGTGCAGAACAAGCATTTAAATGGTTTAAAATAATGTTCTATGAGATCGCACGTCGACTTTGTGTGCAGAACAATCATTTAAATGGTTTAAAATAATGTTCTATGAGATCGCACGTCGACTGTGTGCAGAACAAGCATTTAAATGGTTTAAAATAATGTTCTATGAGATCGCACATCGACTTTGTGTGCAGAACAAGCATTTAAATGGTTTAAAATAATGTTCTATGAGATCGCACGTCGACTTTGTGTGCAGAACAATCATTTAAATGGTTTAAAATAATGTTCTATGAGATCGCACGTCGACTGTGTGCAGAACAAGCATTTAAATGGTTTAAAATAATGTTCTATGAGATCGCACATCGACTTTGTGTGCAGAACAAGCATTTAAATGGTTTAAAATAATGTTCTATGAGATCGCACGTCGACTTTGTGTGCAGAACAAGCATTTAAATAGTTTAAAATAATGTTCTATGAGATCGCACGTCGACTGTGTGCAGAACAAGCATTTAAATGGTTTAAAATAATGTTATATGAGATCGCACGTCGACTTTGTGTGCAGAACAAGCATTTAAATGGTTTAAAATAATGTTATATGAGATCGCACGTCAACTGTGTGCAGAACAAGCATTTAAATGGTTTAAAATAATGTTATATGAGATCGCACGTCGACTTTGTTTGCAGAACAAGCATTTAAATGGTTTAAAATAATGTTATATGAGATCGCACGTCGACTTTGTGTGCAGAACAAGCATTTAAATGGTTTAAAATAATGTTATATGAGATCGCACGTCAACTGTGTGCAGAACAAGCATTTAAATGGTTTAAAATAATGTTCTATGAGATCGCACGTCGACTTTGTTTGCAGAACAATCATTTAAATGGTTTAAAATAATGTTATATGAGATCGCACGTCGACTTTGTGTGCAGAACAAGCATTTAAATGGTTTAAAATAATGTTATATGAGATCGCACGTCAACTGTGTGCAGAACAAGCATTTAAATGGTTTAAAATAATGTTATATGAGATCGCACGTCGACTTTGTGTGCAGAACAAGCATTTAAATGGTTTAAAATAATGTTCTATGAGATCGCACGTCGACTGTGTGCAGAACAAGCATTTAAATGGTTTAAAATAATGTTATATGAGATCGCACGTCAACTGTGTGCAGAACAAGCATTTAAATGGTTTAAAATAATGTTATATGAGATCGCACGTCGACTTTGTTTGCAGAACAATCATTTAAATGGTTTAAAATAATGTTCTATGAGATCGCACGTCGACTGTGTGCAGAACAAGCATTTAAATGGTTTAAAATAATGTTATATGAGATCGCACGTCGACTTTGTTTGCAGAACAATCATTTAAATGGTTTAAAATAATGTTCTATGAGATCGCACGTCCACTTTGTGTGCAGAACAATCATTTAAATGGTTTAAAATAATGTTCTATGAGATCGCACGTCGACTGTGTGCAGAACAATCATTTAAATGGTTTAAAATAATGTTCTATGAGATCGCACGTCGACTGTGTGCAGAACAATCATTTAAATGGTTTAAAATAATGTTCTATGAGATCGCACGTCGACTGTGTGCAGAACAAGCATTTAAATGGTTTAAAATAATGTTCTATGAGATCGCACGTCGACTGTGTGTGCAGAACAAGCATTTAAATGGTTTAAAATAATGTTCTATGAGATCGCACGTCGACTGTGTGTGCAGAACAAGCATTTAAATGGTTTAAAATAATGTTCTATGAGATCGCACGTCGACTGTGTGCAGAACAATCATTTAAATGGTTTAAAATAATGTTCTATGAGATCGCACGTCGACTGTGTGTGCAGAACAAGCATTTAAATGGTTTAAAATAATGTTCTATGAGATCGCACGTCGACTGTGTGCAGAACAAGCATTTAAATGGTTTAAAATAATGTTCTATGAGATCGCACGTCGACTGTGTGTGCAGAACAAGCATTTAAATGGTTTAAAATAATGTTCTATGAGATCGCACGTCGACTGTGTGCAGAACAATCATTTAAATGGTTTAAAATAATGTTCTATGAGATCGCACGTCGACTGTGTGTGCAGAACAAGCATTTAAATGGTTTAAAATAATGTTCTATGAGATCGCACGTCGACTGTGTGTGCAGAACAAGCATTTAAATGGTTTAAAATAATGTTCTATGAGATCGCACATCGACTTTGTGTGCAGAACAATCATTTAAATGGTTTAAAATAATGTTCTATGAGATCGCACGTCGACTGTGTGTGCAGAACAAGCATTTAAATGGTTTAAAATAATGTTATATGAGATCGCACGTCGACTGTGTGCAGAACAATCATTTAAATGGTTTAAAATAATGTTCTATGAGATCGCACGTCGACTGTGTGCAGAACAATCATTTAAATGGTTTAAAATAATGTTCTATGAGATCGCACGTCGACTTTGTGTGCAGAACAAGCATTTAAATGGTTTAAAATAATGTTCTATGAGATCGCACGTCGACTGTGTGTGCAGAACAAGCATTTAAATGGTTTAAAATAATGTTCTATGAGATCGCACATCGACTTTGTGTGCAGAACAATCATTTAAATGGTTTAAAATAATGTTCTATGAGATCGCACGTCTACTGTTTGTGCAGAACAAGCATTTAAATGGTTTAAAATAATGTTCTATGAGATCGCACGTCGATTTTGTGTGCAGAACAAGCATTTAAATGGTTTAAAATAATGTTCTATGAGATCGCACGTCGACTGTGTGCAGAACAAGCATTTAAATGGTTTAAAATAATGTTCTATGAGATCGCACGTCGACTGTGTGTGCAGAACAAGCATTTAAATGGTTTAAAATAATGTTCTATGAGATCGCACGTCGACTGTGTGCAGAACAAGCATTTAAATGGTTTAAAATAATGTTCTATGAGATCGCACACCTGCTGTGTGTGCAGAACAAGCATTTAAATGGTTTAAAATAATATTCAATGAGATCGCACGTCGACTGTGTGCAGAACAAGCATTTAAATGGTTTAAAATAATGTTATATGAGATCGCACGTCGACTGTGTGCAGAACAATCATTTAAATGGTTTAAAATAATGTTCTATGAGATCGCACGTCGACTTTGTGTGCAGAACAAGCATTTAAATGGTTTAAAATAATGTTCTATGAGATCGCACGTCGACTTTGTGTGCAGAACAAGCATTTAAATGGTTTAAAATAATGTTCTATGAGATCGCACGTCGACTTTGTGTGCAGAACAAGCATTTAAATGGTTTAAAATAATGTTCTATGAGATCGCACGTCGACTGTGTGTGCAGAACAAGCATTTAAATGGTTTAAAATAATGTTCTATGAGATCGCACGTCGACTTTGTGCAGAACAATCATTTAAATGGTTTAAAATAATGTTCTATGAGATCGCACGTCGACTTTGTGTGCAGAACAAGCATTTAAATGGTTTAAAATAATGTTATATGAGATCGCACGTCGACTTTGTGTGCAGAACAAGCATTTAAATGGTTTAAAATAATGTTCTATGAGATCGCACGTCGACTTTGTGTGCAGAACAAGCATTTAAATGGTTTAAAATAATGTTATATGAGATCGCAAGTCGACTGTGTGAAGAACAAGCATTTAAATGGTTTAAAATAATGTTATATGAGATCGCACGTCGACTTTGTGTGCAGAACAAGCATTTAAATGGTTTAAAATAATGTTCTATGAGATCGCACGTCGACTTTGTGTGCAGAACAAGCATTTAAATGGTTTAAAATAATGTTATATGAGATCGCACGTCGACTTTGTGAAGAACAAACATTTAAATGGTTTAAAATAATGTTATATTAGATCGCACGTCGACTTTGTGTGCAGAACAAGCATTTAAATGGTTTAAAATAATGTTCTATGAGATCGCACGTCGACTTTGTGTGCAGAACAAGCATTTAAATGGTTTAAAATAATGTTATATGAGATCACACGCAGAACAATCATTTAAATGGTTTAAAATAATGTTCTATGAGATCGCACGTCGACTTTGTGTGCAGAACAAGCATTTAAATGGTTTAAAATAATGTTCTATGAGATCGCACGTCGACTTTGTGTGCAGAACAAGCATTTAAATGGTTTAAAATAATGTTATATGAGATCACACGCAGAACAATCATTTAAATGGTTTAAAATAATGTTCTATGAGATCGCACGTCGACTTTGTGTGCAGAACAAGCATTTAAATGGTTTAAAATAATGTTCTATGAGATCGCACGTCGACTTTGTGTGCAGAACAATCATTTAAATGGTTTAAAATAATGTTCTATGAGATCGCACGTCGACTGTGTGCAGAACAAGCATTTAAATGGTTTAAAATAATGTTCTATGAGATCGCACGTCGACTTTGTGTGCAGAACAATCATTTAAATGGTTTAAAATAATGTTCTATGAGATCGCACGTCGACTTTGTGTGCAGAACAATCATTTAAATGGTTTAAAATAATGTTCTATGAGATCGCACGTCGACTGTGTGTGCAGAACAAGCATTTAAATGGTTTAAAATAATGTTCTATGAGATCGCACGTCGACTGTGTGCAGAACAAGCATTTAAATGGTTTAAAATAATGTTCTATGAGATCGCACGTCGACTGTGTGCAGAACAAGCATTTAAATGGTTTAAAATAATGTTCTATGAGATCGCACGTCGACTGTGTGCAGAACAAGCATTTAAATGGTTTAAAATAATGTTCTATGAGATCGCACGTCGACTGTGTGCAGAACAAGCATTTAAATGGTTTAAAATAATGTTCTATGAGATCGCACGTCGACTTTGTGTGCAGAACAATCATTTAAATGGTTTAAAATAATGTTCTATGAGATCGCACGTCGACTGTGTGCAGAACAAGCATTTAAATGGTTTAAAATAATGTTCTATGAGATCGCACGTCGACTTTGTGTGCAGAACAATCATTTAAATGGTTTAAAATAATGTTCTATGAGATCGCACGTCGACTTTGTGTGCAGAACAATCATTTAAATGGTTTAAAATAATGTTCTATGAGATCGCACGTCGACTGTGTGTGCAGAACAAGCATTTAAATGGTTTAAAATAATGTTCTATGAGATCGCACGTCGACTGTGTGCAGAACAAGCATTTAAATGGTTTAAAATAATGTTCTATGAGATCGCACGTCGACTGTGTGCAGAACAAGCATTTAAATGGTTTAAAATAATGTTCTATGAGATCGCACGTCGACTGTGTGCAGAACAATCATTTAAATGGTTTAAAATAATGTTCTATGAGATCGCACATCGACTTTGTGCGCAGAACAATCATTTAAATGGTTTAAAATAATGTTCTATGAGATCGCACGTCGACTGTGTGCAGAACAAGCATTTAAATGGTTTAAAATAATGTTCTATGAGATCGCACGTCGACTGTGTGCAGAACAAGCATTTAAATGGTTTAAAATAATGTTCTATGAGATCGCACGTCGACTGTGTGCAGAACAATCATTTAAATGGTTTAAAATAATGTTCTATGAGATCGCACGTCGACTGTGTGCAGAACAATCATTTAAATGGTTTAAAATAATGTTCTATGAGATCGCACTTCGACTTTGTGTGCAGAACAATCATTTAAATGGTTTAAAATAATGTTCTATGAGATCGCACGTCGACTGTGTGTGCAGAACAAGCATTTAAATGGTTTAAAATAATGTTCTATGAGATCGCACGTCGACTGTGTGTGCAGAACAAGCATTTAAATGGTTTAAAATAATGTTCTATGAGATCGCACGTCGACTGTGTGTGCAGAACAAGCATTTAAATGGTTTAAAATAATGTTCTATGAGATCGCACGTCGACTGTGTGTGCAGAACAAGCATTTAAATGGTTTAAAATAATATTCTATGAGATCGCACGTCTACTGTGTGTGCAGAACAAGCATTCAAATGGTTTAAAATAATGTTATATGAGATCGCACGTCGACTTAGTGTGCAGAACAATCATTTAAATGGTTTAAAATAATGTTCTATGAGATCGCACGTCGACTTTGTGTGCAGAACAATCATTTAAATGGTTTAAAATAATGTTATATGAGATCGCACGTCGACTTTGTGTGCAGAACAATCATTTAAATGGTTTAAAATAATGTTATATGAGATCGCACGTCGACTTTGTGTGCAGAACAATCATTTAAATGGTTTAAAATAATGTTCTATGAGATCGCACGTCGACTTTGTGTGCAGAACAATCATTTAAATGGTTTAAAATAATGTTATATGAGATCGCACGTCGACTTTGTGTGCAGAACAATCATTTAAATGGTTTAAAATAATGTTCTATGAGATCGCACGTCGACTGTGTGCAGAACAAGCATTTAAATGGTTTAAAATAATGTTCTATGAGATCGCACGTCGACTTTGTGTGCAGAACAATCATTTAAATGGTTTAAAATAATGTTCTATGAGATCGCACGTCGACTTTGTGTGCAGAACAAGCATTTAAATGGTTTAAAATAATGTTCTATGAGATCGGACGTCGACTTTGTGCAGAACAAGCATTTAAATGGTTTAAAATAATGTTCTATGAGATCGCACGTCGACTGTGTGCAGAACAAGCATTTAAATGGTTTAAAATAATGTTATATGAGATCGCACATCGACTTTGTGTGCAGAACAAGCATTTAAATGGTTTAAAATAATGTTCTATGAGATCGGACGTCGACTTTGTGCAGAACAAGCATTTAAATGGTTTAAAATAATGTTATATGAGATCGCACGTCGACTTTGTGCAGAACAAGCATTTAAATGGTTTAAAATAATGTTATATGAGATCGCACGTCGACTTTGTGTGCAGAACAAGCATTTAAATGGTTTAAAATAATGTTCTATGAGATCGCACGTCGACTTTGTGTGCAGAACAATCATTTAAATGGTTTAAAATAATGTTCCATGAGATCGCACGTCGACTGTGTGCAGAACAAGCATTTAAATGGTTTAAAATAATGTTCTATGAGATCGCACATCGACTTTGTGTGCAGAACAAGCATTTAAATGGTTTAAAATAATGTTCTATGAGATCGCACGTCGACTTTGTGTGCAGAACAATCATTTAAATGGTTTAAAATAATGTTCTATGAGATCGCACGTCGACTGTGTGCAGAACAAGCATTTAAATGGTTTAAAATAATGTTCTATGAGATCGCACATCGACTTTGTGTGCAGAACAAGCATTTAAATGGTTTAAAATAATGTTCTATGAGATCGCACGTCGACTGTGTGCAGAACAAGCATTTAAATGGTTTAAAATAATGTTATATGAGATCGCACGTCGACTTTGTGTGCAGAACAAGCATTTAAATGGTTTAAAATAATGTTATATGAGATCGCACGTCAACTGTGTGCAGAACAAGCATTTAAATGGTTTAAAATAATGTTATATGAGATCGCACGTCGACTTTGTTTGCAGAACAAGCATTTAAATGGTTTAAAATAATGTTATATGAGATCGCACGTCGACTTTGTGTGCAGAACAAGCATTTAAATGGTTTAAAATAATGTTATATGAGATCGCACGTCAACTGTGTGCAGAACAAGCATTTAAATGGTTTAAAATAATGTTATATGAGATCGCACGTCGACTTTGTTTGCAGAACAATCATTTAAATGGTTTAAAATAATGTTCTATGAGATCGCACGTCGACTGTGTGCAGAACAAGCATTTAAATGGTTTAAAATAATGTTATATGAGATCGCACGTCAACTGTGTGCAGAACAAGCATTTAAATGGTTTAAAATAATGTTCTATGAGATCGCACGTCGACTGTGTGCAGAACAAGCATTTAAATGGTTTAAAATAATGTTATATGAGATCGCACGTCAACTGTGTGCAGAACAAGCATTTAAATGGTTTAAAATAATGTTATATGAGATCGCACGTCGACTTTGTTTGCAGAACAATCATTTAAATGGTTTAAAATAATGTTCTATGAGATCGCACGTCGACTGTGTGCAGAACAAGCATTTAAATGGTTTAAAATAATGTTATATGAGATCGCACGTCGACTTTGTTTGCAGAACAATCATTTAAATGGTTTAAAATAATGTTCTATGAGATCGCACGTCCACTTTGTGTGCAGAACAATCATTTAAATGGTTTAAAATAATGTTCTATGAGATCGCACGTCGACTGTGTGCAGAACAATCATTTAAATGGTTTAAAATAATGTTCTATGAGATCGCACGTCGACTGTGTGTGCAGAACAAGCATTTAAATGGTTTAAAATAATGTTCTATGAGATCGCACGTCGACTGTGTGCAGAACAATCATTTAAATGGTTTAAAATAATGTTCTATGAGATCGCACGTCGACTGTGTGCAGAACAAGCATTTAAATGGTTTAAAATAATGTTCTATGAGATCGCACGTCGACTGTGTGCAGAACAAGCATTTAAATGGTTTAAAATAATGTTCTATGAGATCGCACGTCGACTGTGTGTGCAGAACAAGCATTTAAATGGTTTAAAATAATGTTCTATGAGATCGCACGTCGACTGTGTGCAGAACAATCATTTAAATGGTTTAAAATAATGTTCTATGAGATCGCACGTCGACTGTGTGTGCAGAACATGCATTTAAATGGTTTAAAATAATGTTCTATGAGATCGCACGTCGACTGTGTGTGCAGAACAAGCATTTAAATGGTTTAAAATAATGTTCTATGAGATCGCACGTCGACTGTGTGTGCAGAACAAGCATTTAAATGGTTTAAAATAATGTTCTATGAGATCGCACATCGACTTTGTGTGCAGAACAAGCATTTAAATGGTTTAAAATAATGTTCTATGAGATCGCACGTCGACTGTGTGTGCAGAACAAGCATTTAAATGGTTTAAAATAATGTTCTATGAGATCGCACATCGACTTTGTGTGCAGAACAATCATTTAAATGGTTTAAAATAATGTTCTATGAGATCGCACGTCGACTGTGTGTGCAGAACAAGCATTTAAATGGTTTAAAATAATGTTATATGAGATCGCACGTCGACTGTGTGCAGAACAATCATTTAAATGGTTTAAAATAATGTTCTATGAGATCGCACGTCGACTGTGTGCAGAACAATCATTTAAATGGCTTAAAATAATGTTCTATGAGATCGCACGTCGACTTTGTGTGCAGAACAAGCATTTAAATGGTTTAAAATAATGTTCTATGAGATCGCACGTCGACTGTGTGTGCAGAACAAGCATTTAAATGGTTTAAAATAATGTTCTATGAGATCGCACATCGACTTTGTGTGCAGAACAATCATTTAAATGGTTTAAAATAATGTTCTATGAGATCGCACGTCTACTGTGTGTGCAGAACAAGCATTTAAATGGTTTAAAATAATGTTCTATGAGATCGCACGTCGATTTTGTGTGCAGAACAAGCATTTAAATGGTTTAAAATAATGTTCTATGAGATCGCACGTCGACTGTGTGCAGAACAAGCATTTAAATGGTTTAAAATAATGTTCTATGAGATCGCACGTCGACTGTGTGTGCAGAACAAGCATTTAAATGGTTTAAAATAATGTTCTATGAGATCGCACGTCGACTGTGTGCAGAACAAGCATTTAAATGGTTTAAAATAATGTTCTATGAGATCGCGCGTCGACTTTGTGTGCAGAACAAGCATTTAAATGGTTTAAAATAATGTTCTATGAGATCGCACGTCGACTTTGTGTGCAGAACAAGCATTTAAATGGTTTAAAATAATATTCAATGAGATCGCACGTCGACTGTGTGCAGAACAAGCATTTAAATGGTTTAAAATAATGTTATATGAGATCGCACGTCGACTGTGTGCAGAACAATCATTTAAATGGTTTAAAATAATGTTCTATGAGATCGCACGTCGACTTTGTGTGCAGAACAAGCATTTAAATGGTTTAAAATAATGTTCTATGAGATCGCACGTCGACTTTGTGTGCAGAACAAGCATTTAAATGGTTTAAAATAATGTTCTATGAGATCGCACGTCGACTTTGTGTGCAGAACAAGCATTTAAATGGTTTAAAATAATGTTCTATGAGATCGCACGTCGACTGTGTGTGCAGAACAAGCATTTAAATGGTTTAAAATAATGTTCTATGAGATCGCACACCTGCTGTGTGTGCAGAACAAGCATTTAAATGGTTTAAAATAATGTTCTATGAGATCGCACGTCGACTTTGTGCAGAACAAGCATTTAAATGGTTTAAAATAATGTTCTATGAGATCGCACGTCGACTTTGTGCAGAACAAGCATTTAAATGGTTTAAAATAATGTTCTATGAGATCGCACGTCGACTGTGTGCAGAACAAGCATTTAAATGGTTTAAAATAATGTTCAATGAGATCGCACTTCGACTGTGTGCAGAACAAGCATTTAAATGGTTTAAAATAATGTTCTATGAGATCGCACTTCGACTGTGTGCAGAACAAGCATTTAAATGGTTTAAAATAATGTTCTATGAGATCGCACTTCGACTGTGTGCAGAACAAGCATTTAAATGGTTTAAAATAATGTTCTATGAGATCGCACGTCGACTTTGTGTGCAGAACAAGCATTTAAATGGTTTAAAATAATGTTCTATGAGATCGCACGTCGACTGTGTGCAGAACAAGCATTTAAATGGTTTAAAATAATGTTCTATGAGATCGCACTTCGACTGTGTGCAGAACAAGCATTTAAATGGTTTAAAATAATGTTCTATGAGATCGCACGTCGACTGTGTGCAGAACAAGCATTTAAATGGTTTAAAATAATGTTCTATGAGATCGCACGTCGACTGTGTGCAGAACAAGCATTTAAATGGTTTAAAATAATGTTCTATGAGATCGCACGTGGACTGTGTGCAGAACAAGCATTTAAATGGTTTAAAATAATGTTATATGAGATCGCACGTCGACTTTGTGTGCAGAACAAGCATTTAAATGGTTTAAAATAATGTTATATGAGATCGCACGTCGACTGTGTTCAGAACAAGCATTTAAATGGTTTAAAATAATGTTATATGAGATCGCACGTCGACTGTGTGCAGAACAAGCATTTAAATGGTTTAAAATAATGTTCTATGAGATCGCACGTCAACTTTGTGTGCAGAACAAGCATTTAAATGGTTTAAAATAATGTTCTATGAGATCGCACGTCGACTTTGTGTGCAGAACAAGCATTTAAATGGTTTAAAATAATGTTCTATGAGATCGCACGTCAACTTTGTGTGCAGAACAAGCATTTAAATGGTTTAAAATAATGTTCTATGAGATCGCACGTCGACTGTGTGTGCAGAACAAGCATTTAAATGGTTTAAAATAATGTTCTATGAGATCGCACGTCGACTGTGTGCAGAACAAGCATTTAAATGGTTTAAAATAATGTTCTATGAGATCGCACGTCGACTTTGTGTGCAGAACAAGCATTTAAATGGTTTAAAATAATGTTATATGAGATCGCACGTCGACTTTGTGTGCAGAACAAGCATTTAAATGGTTTAAAATAATGTTCTATGAGATCGCACGTCGACTTTGTGCAGAACAAGCATTTAAATGGTTTAAAATAATGTTCTATGAGATCGCACGTCGACTTTGTGTGCAGAACAAGCATTTAAATGGTTTAAAATAATGTTCTATGAGATCGCACGTCGACTTTGTGCAGAACAAGCATTTAAATGGTTTAAAATAATGTTATATGAGATCGCACGTCGACTTTGTGCAGAACAAGCATTTAAATGGTTTAAAACAATGTTATATGAGATCGCACGTCGACTTTGTGTGCAGAACAAGCATTTAAATGGTTTAAAATAATGTTCTATGAGATCGCACGTCGACTTTGTGTGCAGAACAATCATTTAAATGGTTTAAAATAATGTTCTATGAGATCGCACGTCGACTGTGTGCAGAACAATCATTTAAATGGTTTAAAATAATGTTCTATGAGATCGCACGTCGACTGTGTGCAGAACAATCATTTAAATGGTTTAAAATAATGTTCTATGAGATCGCACGTCGACTTTGTGTGCAGAACAAGCATTTAAATGGTTTAAAATAATGTTCTATGAGATCGCACGTCGACTGTGTGCAGAACAAGCATTTAAATGGTTTAAAATAATGTTATATGAGATCGCACGTCGACTTTGTGTGCAGAACAATCATTTAAATGGTTTAAAATAATGTTCTATGAGATCGCACGTCGACTGTGTGCAGAACAAGCATTTAAATGGTTTAAAATAATGTTATATGAGATCGCACGTCGACTTTGTGTGCAGAACAATCATTTAAATGGTTTAAAACAATGTTCTATGAGATCGCACGTCGACTGTGTGTGCAGAACAAGCATTTAAATGGTTTAAAATAATGTTCTATGAGATCGCACGTCGACTGTGTGCAGAACAAGCATTTAAATGGTTTAAAATAATGTTCTATGAGATCGCACGTCGACTGTGTGCAGAACAAGCATTTAAATGGTTTAAAATAATGTTCTATGAGATCGCACGTCGACTTTGTGTGCAGAACAATCATTTAAATGGTTTAAAACAATGTTCTATGAGATCGCACGTCGACTGTGTGTGCAGAACAAGCATTTAAATGGTTTAAAATAATGTTCTATGAGATCGCACGTCGACTGTGTGCAGAACAAGCATTTAAATGGTTTAAAATAATGTTCTATGAGATCGCACGTCGACTGTGTGCAGAACAAGCATTTAAATGGTTTAAAATAATGTTCTATGAGATCGCACGTCGACTGTGTGCAGAACAAGCATTTAAATGGTTTAAAATAATGTTCTATGAGATCGCACGTCGACTGTGTGCAGAACAATCATTTAAATGGTTTAAAATAATGTTCTATGAGATCGCACATCGACTTTGTGCGCAGAACAATCATTTAAATGGTTTAAAATAATGTTCTATGAGATCGCACGTCGACTGTGTGCAGAACAATCATTTAAATGGTTTAAAATAATGTTCTATGAGATCGCACGTCGACTGTGTGTGCAGAACAAGCATTTAAATGGTTTAAAATAATGTTCTATGAGATCGCACGTCGACTGTGTGTGCAGAACAAGCATTTAAATGGTTTAAAATAATGTTCTATGAGATCGCACGTCGACTGTGTGTGCAGAACAAGCATTTAAATGGTTTAAAATAATGTTCTATGAGATCGCACGTCGACTTTGTGTGCAGAACAAGCATTTAAATGGTTTAAAATAATGTTCTATGAGATCGCACGTCGACTTTGTGTGCAGAACAATCATTTAAATGGTTTAAAATAATGTTATATGAGATCGCACGTCGACTTTGTGTGCAGAACAAGCATTTAAATGGTTTAAAATAATGTTCTATGAGATCGCACATCGACTTTGTGTGCAGAACAAGCATTTAAATGGTTTAAAATAATGTTCTATGAGATCGCACGTCGACTTTGTGTGCAGAACAATCATTTAAATGGTTTAAAATAATGTTCTATGAGATCGCACGTCGACTGTGTGCAGAACAAGCATTTAAATGGTTTAAAATAATGTTCTATGAGATCGCACATCGACTTTGTGTGCAGAACAAGCATTTAAATGGTTTAAAATAATGTTCTATGAGATCTCACGTCGACTTTGTGTGCAGAACAAGCATTTAAATGGTTTAAAATAATGTTCTATGAGATCGCACGTCGACTGTGTGCAGAACAAGCATTTAAATGGTTTAAAATAATGTTATATGAGATCGCACGTCAACTGTGTGCAGAACAAGCATTTAAATGGTTTAAAATAATGTTATATGAGATCGCACGTCGACTTTGTGTGCAGAACAAGCATTTAAATGGTTTAAAATAATGTTATATGAGATCGCACGTCAACTGTGTGCAGAACAAGCATTTAAATGGTTTAAAATAATGTTCTATGAGATCGCACGTCGACTGTGTGCAGAACAAGCATTTAAATGGTTTAAAATAATGTTATATGAGATCGCACGTCAACTGTGTGCAGAACAAGCATTTAAATGGTTTAAAATAATGTTATATGAGATCGCACGTCGACTTTGTTTGCAGAACAATCATTTAAATGGTTTAAAATAATGTTCTATGAGATCGCACGTCGACTGTGTGTGCAGAACAAGCATTTAAATGGTTTAAAATAATGTTCTATGAGATCGCACGTCGACTGTGTGTGCAGAACAAGCATTTAAATGGTTTAAAATAATGTTCTATGAGATCGCACGTCGACTGTGTGCAGAACAATCATTTAAATGGTTTAAAATAATGTTCTATGAGATCGCACGTCGACTGTGTGTGCAGAACAAGCATTTAAATGGTTTAAAATAATGTTCTATGAGATCGCACGTCGACTGTGTGCAGAACAAGCATTTAAATGGTTTAAAATAATGTTCTATGAGATCACACGTCGACTGTGTGTGCAGAACAAGCATTTAAATGGTTTAAAATAATGTTCTATGAGATCGCACGTCGACTGTGTGTGCAGAACAAGCATTTAAATGGTTTAAAATAATGTTATATGAGATCGCACGTCGACTGTGTGCAGAACAATCATTTAAATGGTTTAAAATAATGTTCTATGAGATCGCACGTCGACTGTGTGCAGAACAATCATTTAAATGGTTTAAAATAATATTCTATGAGATCGCACACCTACTGTGTGTGCAGAACAAGCATTTAAATGGTTTAAAATAATGTTCTATGAGATCGCACACCTGCTGTGTGTGCAGAACAAGCATTTAAATGGTTTAAAATAATGTTCTATGAGATCGCACGTCGACTGTGTGCAGAACAAGCATTTAAATGGTTTAAAATAATGTTCTATGAGATCGCACACCTGCTGTGTGTGCAGAACAAGCATTTAAATGGTTTAAAATAATGTTCTATGAGATCGCACGTCTACTGTGTGTGCAGAACAAGCATTTAAATGGTTTAAAATAATGTTCTATGAGATCGCACGTCTACTGTGTGTGCAGAACAAGCATTTAAATGGTTTAAAATAATGTTCTATGAGATCGCACGTCGATTTTGTGTGCAGAACAAGCATTTAAATGGTTTAAAATAATGTTCTATGAGATCGCACGTCGACTGTGTGCAGAACAAGCATTTAAATGGTTTAAAATAATGTTCTATGAGATCGCACGTCGACTGTGTGTGCAGAACAAGCATTTAAATGGTTTAAAATAATGTTCTATGAGATCGCACGTCGACTGTGTGCAGAACAAGCATTTAAATGGTTTAAAATAATGTTCTATGAGATCGCACACCTGCTGTGTGTGCAGAACAAGCATTTAAATGGTTTAAAATAATATTCAATGAGATCGCACGTCGACTGTGTGCAGAACAAGCATTTAAATGGTTTAAAATAATGTTATATGAGATCGCACGTCGACTGTGTGCAGAACAATCATTTAAATGGTTTAAAATAATGTTCTATGAGATCGCACGTCGACTTTGTGTGCAGAACAAGCATTTAAATGGTTTAAAATAATGTTCTATGAGATCGCACGTCGACTTTGTGTGCAGAACAAGCATTTAAATGGTTTAAAATAATGTTCTATGAGATCGCACGTCGACTGTGTGTGCAGAACAAGCATTTAAATGGTTTAAAATAATGTTCTATGAGATCGCACACCTGCTGTGTGTGCAGAACAAGCATTTAAATGGTTTAAAATAATGTTCTATGAGATCGCACACCTACTGTGTGTGCAGAACAAGCATTTAAATGGTTTAAAATAATGTTCTATGAGATCGCACACCTGCTGTGTGTGCAGAACAAGCATTTAAATGGTTTAAAATAATGTTCTATGAGATCGCACGTCTACTGTGTGTGCAGAACAAGCATTTAAATGGTTTAAAATAATATTCAATGAGATCGCACGTCGACTGTGTGCAGAACAAGCATTTAAATGGTTTAAAATAATGTTCTATGAGATCGCACGTCGACTGTGTGCAGAACAAGCATTTAAATGGTTTAAAATAATGTTCTATGAGATCGCACGTCGATTTTGTGTGCAGAACAAGCATTTAAATGGTTTAAAATAATGTTCTATGAGATCGCACGTCGACTGTGTGTAGAACAAGCATTTAAATGGTTTAAAATAATGTTCTATGAGATCGCACGTCGACTTTGTGTGCAGAACAAGCATTTAAATGGTTTAAAATAATGTTATATGAGATCGCACGTCGACTTTGTGAAGAACAAGCATTTAAATGGTTTAAAATAATGTTCTATGAGATCGCACGTCGACTTTGTGTGCAGAACAAGCATTTAAATGGTTTAAAATAATGTTCTATGAGATCGCACGTCGACTTTGTGTGCAGAACAAGCATTTAAATGGTTTAAAATAATGTTCTATGAGATCGCACGTCGACTGTGTGTGCAGAACAAGCATTTAAATGGTTTAAAATAATGTTCTATGAGATCGCACACCTGCTGTGTGTGCAGAACAAGCATTTAAATGGTTTAAAATAATGTTCTATGAGATCGCACACCTGCTGTGTGTGCAGAACAAGCATTTAAATGGTTTAAAATAATGTTCTATGAGATCGCACACCTACTGTGTGTGCAGAACAAGCATTTAAATGGTTTAAAATAATGTTCTATGAGATCGCACACCTGCTGTGTGTGCAGAACAAGCATTTAAATGGTTTAAAATAATGTTCTATGAGATCGCACGTCGACTGTGTGTGCAGAACAAGCATTTAAATGGTTTAAAATAATGTTCTATGAGATCGCACACCTGCTGTGTGTGCAGAACAAGCATTTAAATGGTTTAAAATAATGTTCTATGAGATCGCACACCTACTGTGTGTGCAGAACAAGCATTTAAATGGTTTAAAATAATGTTCTATGAGATCGCACACCTGCTGTGTGTGCAGAACAAGCATTTAAATGGTTTAAAATAATGTTCTATGAGATCGCACGTCTACTGTGTGTGCAGAACAAGCATTTAAATGGTTTAAAATAATGTTCTATGAGATCGCACGTCGACTTTGTGTGCAGAACAAGCATTTAAATGGTTTAAAATAATGTTCTATGAGATCGCACGTCGACTGTGTGTAGAACAAGCATTTAAATGGTTTAAAATAATGTTCTATGAGATCGCACGTCGACTTTGTGTGCAGAACAAGCATTTAAATGGTTTAAAATAATGTTATATGAGATCGCACGTCGACTTTGTGAAGAACAAGCATTTAAATGGTTTAAAATAATGTTCTATGAGATCGCACGTCGACTTTGTGTGCAGAACAAGCATTTAAATGGTTTAAAATAATGTTATATGAGATCACACGCAGAACAATCATTTAAATGGTTTAAAATAATGTTCTATGAGATCGCACGTCGACTTTGTGTGCAGAACAAGCATTTAAATGGTTTAAAATAATGTTCTATGAGATCGCACGTCGACTTTGTGTGCAGAACAAGCATTTAAATGGTTTAAAATAATGTTCTATGAGATCGCACGTCGACTTTGTGTGCAGAACAAGCATTTAAATGGTTTAAAATAATGTTATATGAGATCGCACGTCGACTGTGTGTGCAGAACAAGCATTTAAATGGTTTAAAATAATGTTCTATGAGATCGCACGTCGACTGTGTGTGCAGAACAAGCATTTAAATGGTTTAAAATAATGTTCTATGAGATCGCACACCTGCTGTGTGTGCAGAACAAGCATTTAAATGGTTTAAAATAATGTTCTATGAGATCGCACACCTGCTGTGTGTGCAGAACAAGCATTTAAATGGTTTAAAATAATGTTCTATGAGATCGCACACCTACTGTGTGTGCAGAACAAGCATTTAAATGGTTTAAAATAATGTTCTATGAGATCGCACACCTGCTGTGTGTGCAGAACAAGCATTTAAATGGTTTAAAATAATGTTCTATGAGATCGCACGTCGACTGTGTGCAGAACAAGCATTTAAATGGTTTAAAATAATGTTCTATGAGATCGCACGTCGACTGTGTGCAGAACAAGCATTTAAATGGTTTAAAATAATGTTCTATGAGATCGCACGTCGATTTTGTGTGCAGAACAAGCATTTAAATGGTTTAAAATAATGTTCTATGAGATCGCACGTCGACTGTGTGTAGAACAAGCATTTAAATGGTTTAAAATAATGTTCTATGAGATCGCACGTCGACTTTGTGTGCAGAACAAGCATTTAAATGGTTTAAAATAATGTTATATGAGATCGCACGTCGACTTTGTGAAGAACAAGCATTTAAATGGTTTAAAATAATGTTCTATGAGATCGCACGTCGACTTTGTGTGCAGAACAAGCATTTAAATGGTTTAAAATAATGTTCTATGAGATCGCACGTCGACTTTGTGTGCAGAACAAGCATTTAAATGGTTTAAAATAATGTTCTATGAGATCGCACGTCGACTGTGTGTGCAGAACAAGCATTTAAATGGTTTAAAATAATGTTCTATGAGATCGCACACCTGCTGTGTGTGCAGAACAAGCATTTAAATGGTTTAAAATAATGTTCTATGAGATCGCACACCTGCTGTGTGTGCAGAACAAGCATTTAAATGGTTTAAAATAATGTTCTATGAGATCGCACACCTACTGTGTGTGCAGAACAAGCATTTAAATGGTTTAAAATAATGTTCTATGAGATCGCACACCTGCTGTGTGTGCAGAACAAGCATTTAAATGGTTTAAAATAATGTTCTATGAGATCGCACGTCGACTGTGTGTGCAGAACAAGCATTTAAATGGTTTAAAATAATGTTCTATGAGATCGCACACCTGCTGTGTGTGCAGAACAAGCATTTAAATGGTTTAAAATAATGTTCTATGAGATCGCACACCTACTGTGTGTGCAGAACAAGCATTTAAATGGTTTAAAATAATGTTCTATGAGATCGCACACCTGCTGTGTGTGCAGAACAAGCATTTAAATGGTTTAAAATAATGTTCTATGAGATCGCACGTCTACTGTGTGTGCAGAACAAGCATTTAAATGGTTTAAAATAATGTTCTATGAGATCGCACGTCGACTTTGTGTGCAGAACAAGCATTTAAATGCTTTAAAATAATGTTCTATGAGATCGCACGTCGACTGTGTGTAGAACAAGCATTTAAATGGTTTAAAATAATGTTCTATGAGATCGCACGTCGACTTTGTGTGCAGAACAAGCATTTAAATGGTTTAAAATAATGTTATATGAGATCGCACGTCGACTTTGTGAAGAACAAGCATTTAAATGGTTTAAAATAATGTTCTATGAGATCGCACGTCGACTTTGTGTGCAGAACAAGCATTTAAATGGTTTAAAATAATGTTATATGAGATCACACGCAGAACAATCATTTAAATGGTTTAAAATAATGTTCTATGAGATCGCACGTCGACTTTGTGTGCAGAACAAGCATTTAAATGGTTTAAAATAATGTTCTATGAGATCGCACGTCGACTTTGTGTGCAGAACAAGCATTTAAATGGTTTAAAATAATGTTCTATGAGATCGCACGTCGACTTTGTGTGCAGAACAAGCATTTAAATGGTTTAAAATAATGTTATATGAGATCGCACGTCGACTGTGTGTGCAGAACAAGCATTTAAATGGTTTAAAATAATGTTCTATGAGATCGCACGTCGACTGTGTGTGCAGAACAAGCATTTAAATGGTTTAAAATAATGTTCTATGAGATCGCACACCTGCTGTGTGTGCAGAACAAGCATTTAAATGGTTTAAAATAATGTTCTATGAGATCGCACACCTGCTGTGTGTGCAGAACAAGCATTTAAATGGTTTAAAATAATGTTCTATGAGATCGCACACCTACTGTGTGTGCAGAACAAGCATTTAAATGGTTTAAAATAATGTTCTATGAGATCGCACACCTGCTGTGTGTGCAGAACAAGCATTTAAATGGTTTAAAATAATGTTCTATGAGATCGCACGTCGACTGTGTGTGCAGAACAAGCATTTAAATGGTTTAAAATAATGTTCTATGAGATCGCACACCTGCTGTGTGTGCAGAACAAGCATTTAAATGGTTTAAAATAATGTTCTATGAGATCGCACACCTACTGTGTGTGCAGAACAAGCATTTAAATGGTTTAAAATAATGTTCTATGAGATCGCACACCTGCTGTGTGTGCAGAACAAGCATTTAAATGGTTTAAAATAATGTTCTATGAGATCGCACGTCTACTGTGTGTGCAGAACAAGCATTTAAATGGTTTAAAATAATATTCAATGAGATCGCACGTCGACTGTGTGCAGAACAAGCATTTAAATGGTTTAAAATAATGTTCTATGAGATCGCACGTCGACTGTGTGCAGAACAAGCATTTAAATGGTTTAAAATAATGTTCTATGAGATCGCACGTCGACTTTGTGTGCAGAACAATCATTTAAATGGTTTAAAATAATGTTCTATGAGATCGCACGTCGACTGTGTGCAGAACAAGCATTTAAATGGTTTAAAATAATGTTCTATGAGATCGCACGTCGACTTTGTGTGCAGAACAATCATTTAAATGGTTTAAAATAATGTTCTATGAGATCGCACGTCGACTGTGTGCAGAACAAGCATTTAAATGGTTTAAAATAATGTTCTATGAGATCGCACGTCGACTTTGTGTGCAGAACAAGCATTTAAATGGTTTAAAATAATGTTATATGAGATCGCACGTCGACTTTGTGAAGAACAAGCATTTAAATGGTTTAAAATAATGTTATATGAGATCACACGCAGAACAATCATTTAAATGGTTTAAAATAATGTTCTATGAGATCGCACGTCGACTTTGTGTGCAGAACAAGCATTTAAATGGTTTAAAATAATGTTATATGAGATCACACGCAGAACAATCATTTAAATGGTTTAAAATAATGTTCTATGAGATCGCACGTCGACTTTGTGTGCAGAACAAGCATTTAAATGGTTTAAAATAATGTTCTATGAGATCGCACGTCGACTTTGTGTGCAGAACAAGCATTTAAATGGTTTAAAATAATGTTCTATGAGATCGCACGTCAACTTTGTGTGCAGAACAAGCATTTAAATGGTTTAAAATAATGTTCTATGAGATCGGACGTCGACTGTGTGTGCAGAACAAGCATTTAAATGGTTTAAAATAATGTTCAATGAGATCGCACGTCGACTGTGTGCAGAACAAGCATTCAAATGGTTTAAAATAACGTTCAATGAGATCGCACGTCGACTGTGTGTGCAGAACAAGCATTTAAATGGTTTAAAATAATGTTCTATGAGATCGCACGTCGACTGTGTGTGCAGAACAAGCATTTAAATGGTTTAAAATAATGTTCAATGAGATTGCACGTCGACTGTGTGTGCAGAACAAGCATTTAAATGGTTTAAAATAATGTTCTATGAGATCGCACGTCGACTTTGTGTGCAGAACAATCATTTAAATGGTTTAAAATAATGTTATATGAGATCACACGTCGACTTTGTGTGCAGAACAATCATTTAAATGGTTTAAAATAATGTTCTATGAGATCGCACGTCGACTTTGTGCAGAACAATCATTTAAATGGTTTAAAATAATGTTCTATGAGATCGCACGTCGACTGTGTGCAGAACAAGCATTTAAATGTTTTAAAATAATGTTCTATGAGATCGGACGTCGACTTTGTGCAGAACAAGCATTTAAATGGTTTAAAATAATGTTCTATGAGATCGCACGTCGACTGTGTGCAGAACAAGCATTTAAATGGTTTAAAATAATGTTCTATGAGATCGCACGTCGACTTTGTGTGCAGAACAAGCATTTAAATGGTTTAAAATAATGTTCTATGAGATCGCACGTCGACTGTGTGCAGAACAAGCATTTAAATGTTTTAAAATAATGTTCTATGAGATCGGACGTCGACTTTGTGCAGAACAAGCATTTAAATGGTTTAAAATAATGTTATATGAGATCGCACGTCGACTTTGTGTGCAGAACAAGCATTTAAATGGTTTAAAATAATGTTCTATGAGATCGCACGTCGACTTTGTGTGCAGAACAATCATTTAAATGGTTTAAAATAATGTTCTATGAGATCGCACGTCGACTTTGTGTGCAGAACAAGCATTTAAATGGTTTAAAATAATGTTCTATGAGATCGCACGTCGACTGTGTGCAGAACAATCATTTAAATGGTTTAAAATAATGTTCTATGAGATCGCACGTCGACTTTGTGTGCAGAACAAGCATTTAAATGGTTTAAAATAATGTTATATGAGATCGCACGTCGACTTTGTGTGCAGAACAAGCATTTAAATGGTTTAAAATAATGTTCTATGAGATCGCACGTCGACTTTGTGCAGAACAAGCATTTAAATGGTTTAAAATAATGTTCTATGAGATCGCACGTCGACTTTGTGTGCAGAACAAGCATTTAAATGGTTTAAAATAATGTTCTATGAGATCGCACGTCGACTTTGTGTGCAGAACAATCATTTAAATGGTTTAAAATAATGTTCTATGAGATCGCACGTCGACTGTGTGCAGAACAAGCATTTAAATGGTTTAAAATAATGTTCTATGAGATCGCACGTCGACTGTGTGCAGAACAATCATTTAAATGGTTTAAAATAATGTTCTATGAGATCGCACGTCGACTTTGTGTGCAGAACAAGCATTTAAATGGTTTAAAATAATGTTATATGAGATCGCACGTCGACTTTGTGTGCAGAACAAGCATTTAAATGGTTTAAAATAATGTTCTATGAGATCGCACGTCGACTTTGTGCAGAACAAGCATTTAAATGGTTTAAAATAATGTTCTATGAGATCGCACGTCGACTTTGTGTGCAGAACAAGCATTTAAATGGTTTAAAATAATGTTCTATGAGATCGCACGTCGACTTTGTGCAGAACAAGCATTTAAATGGTTTAAAATAATGTTATATGAGATCGCACGTCGACTTTGTGCAGAACAAGCATTTAAATGGTTTAAAACAATGTTATATGAGATCGCACGTCGACTTTGTGTGCAGAACAAGCATTTAAATGGTTTAAAATAATGTTCTATGAGATCGCACGTCGACTTTGTGTGCAGAACAATCATTTAAATGGTTTAAAATAATGTTCTATGAGATCGCACGTCGACTTTGTGTGCAGAACAAGCATTTAAATGGTTTAAAATAATGTTCTATGAGATCGCACGTCGACTTTGTGTGCAGAACAAGCATTTAAATGGTTTAAAATAATGTTCTATGAGATCGCACGTCGACTGTGTGCAGAACAATCATTTAAATGGTTTAAAATAATGTTCTATGAGATCGCACGTCGACTGTGTGCAGAACAATCATTTAAATGGTTTAAAATAATGTTCTATGAGATCGCACGTCGACTTTGTGTGCAGAACAAGCATTTAAATGGTTTAAAATAATGTTCTATGAGATCGCACGTCGACTTTGTGTGCAGAACAAGCATTTAAATGGTTTAAAATAATGTTCTATGAGATCGCACGTCGACTGTGTGCAGAACAATCATTTAAATGGTTTAAAATAATGTTCTATGAGATCGCACGTCGACTTTGTGTGCAGAACAAGCATTTAAATGGTTTAAAATAATGTTCTATGAGATCGCACGTCGACTGTGTGCAGAACAAGCATTTAAATGGTTTAAAATAATGTTATATGAGATCGCACGTCGACTTTGTGTGCAGAACAATCATTTAAATGGTTTAAAATAATGTTCTATGAGATCGCACGTCGACTGTGTGCAGAACAAGCATTTAAATGGTTTAAAATAATGTTATATGAGATCGCACGTCGACTTTGTGTGCAGAACAATCATTTAAATGGTTTAAAACAATGTTCTATGAGATCGCACGTCGACTGTGTGTGCAGAACAAGCATTTAAATGGTTTAAAATAATGTTCTATGAGATCGCACGTCGACTGTGTGCAGAACAAGCATTTAAATGGTTTAAAATAATGTTCTATGAGATCGCACGTCGACTGTGTGCAGAACAAGCATTTAAATGGTTTAAAATAATGTTCTATGAGATCGCACGTCGACTGTGTGCAGAACAAGCATTTAAATGGTTTAAAATAATGTTATATGAGATCGCACGTCGACTTTGTGTGCAGAACAATCATTTAAATGGTTTAAAACAATGTTCTATGAGATCGCACGTCGACTGTGTGTGCAGAACAAGCATTTAAATGGTTTAAAATAATGTTCTATGAGATCGCACGTCGACTGTGTGCAGAACAAGCATTTAAATGGTTTAAAATAATGTTCTATGAGATCGCACGTCGACTGTGTGCAGAACAAGCATTTAAATGGTTTAAAATAATGTTCTATGAGATCGCACGTCGACTGTGTGCAGAACAATCATTTAAATGGTTTAAAATAATGTTCTATGAGATCGCACATCGACTTTGTGCGCAGAACAATCATTTAAATGGTTTAAAATAATGTTCTATGAGATCGCACGTCGACTGTGTGCAGAACAAGCATTTAAATGGTTTAAAATAATGTTCTATGAGATCGCACGTCGACTGTGTGCAGAACAATCATTTAAATGGTTTAAAATAATGTTCTATGAGATCGCACGTCGACTGTGTGCAGAACAATCATTTAAATGGTTTAAAATAATGTTCTATGAGATCGCACATCGACTTTGTGTGCAGAACAATCATTTAAATGGTTTAAAATAATGTTCTATGAGATCGCACGTCGACTGTGTGTGCAGAACAAGCATTTAAATGGTTTAAAATAATGTTCTATGAGATCGCACGTCGACTGTGTGTGCAGAACAAGCATTTAAATGGTTTAAAATAATGTTCTATGAGATCGCACGTCGACTGTGTGTGCAGAACAAGCATTTAAATGGTTTAAAATAATGTTCTATGAGATCGCACGTCGACTTTGTGTGCAGAACAAGCATTCAAATGGTTTAAAATAATGTTATATGAGATCGCACGTCGACTTAGTGTGCAGAACAATCATTTAAATGGTTTAAAATAATGTTCTATGAGATCGCACGTCGACTGTGTGCAGAACAAGCATTTAAATGGTTTAAAATAATGTTCTATGAGATCGCACGTCGACTTTGTGTGCAGAACAATCATTTAAATGGTTTAAAATAATGTTATATGAGATCGCACGTCGACTTTGTGTGCAGAACAATCATTTAAATGGTTTAAAATAATGTTCTATGAGATCGCACGTCGACTTTGTGCAGAACAAGCATTTAAATGGTTTAAAATAATGTTCTATGAGATCGCACGTCGACTTTGTGTGCAGAACAATCATTTAAATGGTTTAAAATAATGTTCTATGAGATCGCACGTCGACTGTGTGCAGAACAAGCATTTAAATGTTTTAAAATAATGTTCTATGAGATCGGACGTCGACTTTGTGCAGAACAAGCATTTAAATGGTTTAAAATAATGTTCTATGAGATCGCACGTCGACTGTGTGCAGAACAAGCATTTAAATGTTTTAAAATAATGTTCTATGAGATCGGACGTCGACTTTGTGCAGAACAAGCATTTAAATGGTTTAAAATAATGTTATATGAGATCGCACGTCGACTTTGTGCAGAACAAGCATTTAAATGGTTTAAAATAATGTTATATGAGATCGCACGTCGACTTTGTGTGCAGAACAAGCATTTAAATGGTTTAAAATAATGTTCTATGAGATCGCACGTCGACTTTGTGTGCAGAACAATCATTTAAATGGTTTAAAATAATGTTCTATGAGATCGCACGTCGACTGTGTGCAGAACAAGCATTTAAATGGTTTAAAATAATGTTCTATGAGATCGCACGTCGACTTTGTGTGCAGAACAAGCATTTAAATGGTTTAAAATAATGTTCTATGAGATCGCACATCGACTTTGTGTGCAGAACAAGCATTTAAATGGTTTAAAATAATGTTCTATGAGATCGCACGTCGACTTTGTGTGCAGAACAAGCATTTAAATGGTTTAAAATAATGTTCTATGAGATCGCACGTCGACTGTGTGCAGAACAAGCATTTAAATGGTTTAAAATAATGTTATATGAGATCGCACGTCAACTGTGTGCAGAACAAGCATTTAAATGGTTTAAAATAATGTTATATGAGATCGCACGTCGACTTTGTGTGCAGAACAAGCATTTAAATGGTTTAAAATAATGTTATATGAGATCGCACGTCAACTGTGTGCAGAACAAGCATTTAAATGGTTTAAAATAATGTTATATGAGATCGCACGTCGACTTTGTTTGCAGAACAATCATTTAAATGGTTTAAAATAATGTTCTATGAGATCGCACGTCGACTGTGTGCAGAACAAGCATTTAAATGGTTTAAAATAATGTTATATGAGATCGCACGTCGACTTTGTTTGCAGAACAATCATTTAAATGGTTTAAAATAATGTTCTATGAGATCGCACATCGACTTTGTGTGCAGAACAAGCATTTAAATGGTTTAAAATAATGTTCTATGAGATCGCACGTCGACTGTGTGCAGAACAAGCATTTAAATGGTTTAAAATAATGTTATATGAGATCGCACGTCAACTGTGTGCAGAACAAGCATTTAAATGGTTTAAAATAATGTTATATGAGATCGCACGTCGACTTTGTTTGCAGAACAATCATTTAAATGGTTTAAAATAATGTTCTATGAGATCGCACGTCCACTTTGTGTGCAGAACAATCATTTAAATGGTTTAAAATAATGTTCTATGAGATCGCACGTCGACTGTGTGCAGAACAATCATTTAAATGGTTTAAAATAATGTTCTATGAGATCGCACGTCCACTTTGTGTGCAGAAAAAGCATTTAAATGGTTTAAAATAATGTTATATGAGATCGCACGTCGACTTTGTGTGCAGAACAAGCATTTAAATGGTTTAAAATAATGTTCTATGAGATCGCACTTCGACTGTGTGCAGAACAATCATTTAAATGGTTTAAAATAATGTTCTATGAGATCGCACGTCGACTGTGTGTGCAGAACAAGCATTTAAATGGTTTAAAATAATGTTCTATGAGATCGCACGTCGACTGTGTGTGCAGAACAAGCATTTAAATGGTTTAAAATAATGTTCTATGAGATCGCACGTCGACTGTGTGCAGAACAAGCATTTAAATGGTTTAAAATAATGTTCTATGAGATCGCACGTCGACTGTGTGTGCAGAACAAGCATTTAAATGGTTTAAAATAATGTTCTATGAGATCGCACGTCGACTGTGTGCAGAACAATCATTTAAATGGTTTAAAATAATGTTCTATGAGATCGCACGTCGACTGTGTGTGCAGAACAAGCATTTAAATGGTTTAAAATAATGTTCTATGAGATCGCACGTCGACTGTGTGCAGAACAAGCATTTAAATGGTTTAAAATAATGTTCTATGAGATCGCACGTCGACTGTGTGTGCAGAACAAGCATTTAAATGGTTTAAAATAATGTTCTATGAGATCGCACGTCGACTGTGTGCAGAACAATCATTTAAATGGTTTAAAATAATGTTCTATGAGATCGCACGTCGACTGTGTGTGCAGAACAAGCATTTAAATGGTTTAAAATAATGTTCTATGAGATCGCACGTCGACTGTGTGCAGAACAAGCATTTAAATGGTTTAAAATAATGTTCTATGAGATCGCACGTCGACTGTGTGCAGAACAATCATTTAAATGGTTTAAAATAATGTTCTATGAGATCGCACGTCGACTGTGTGTGCAGAACAAGCATTTAAATGGTTTAAAATAATGTTCTATGAGATCGCACGTCGACTGTGTGTGCAGAACAAGCATTTAAATGGTTTAAAATAATGTTCTATGAGATCGCACGTCGACTGTGTGTGCAGAACAAGCATTTAAATGGTTTAAAATAATGTTCTATGAGATCGCACGTCGACTGTGTGTGCAGAACAAGCATTTAAATGGTTTAAAATAATGTTCTATGAGATCGCACGTCGACTTTGTGTGCAGAACAAGCATTTAAATGGTTTAAAATAATGTTCTATGAGATCGCACATCGACTTTGTGTGCAGAACAATCATTTAAATGGTTTAAAATAATGTTCTATGAGATCGCACGTCGACTGTGTGCAGAACAATCATTTAAATGGTTTAAAATAATGTTCTATGAGATCGCACGTCGACTTTGTGTGCAGAACAATCATTTAAATGGTTTAAAATAATGTTCTATGAGATCGCACACCTACTGTGTGTGCAGAACAAGCATTTAAATGGTTTAAAATAATGTTCTATGAGATCGCACATCGACTTTGTGTGCAGAACAATCATTTAAATGGTTTAAAATAATGTTCTATGAGATCGCACACCTGCTGTGTGTGCAGAACAAGCATTTAAATGGTTTAAAATAATGTTCTATGAGATCGCACGTCTACTGTGTGTGCAGAACAAGCATTTAAATGGTTTAAAATAATGTTCTATGAGATCGCACGTCTACTGTGTGTGCAGAACAAGCATTTAAATGGTTTAAAATAATGTTCTATGAGATCGCACGTCTACTGTGTGTGCAGAACAAGCATTTAAATGGTTTAAAATAATGTTCTATGAGATCGCACGTCGATTTTGTGTGCAGAACAAGCATTTAAATGGTTTAAAATAATGTTCTATGAGATCGCACGTCGACTGTGTGCAGAACAAGCATTTAAATGGTTTAAAATAATGTTCTATGAGATCGCACGTCGACTGTGTGTGCAGAACAAGCATTTAAATGGTTTAAAATAATGTTCTATGAGATCGCACACCTGCTGTGTGTGCAGAACAAGCATTTAAATGGTTTAAAATAATATTCAATGAGATCGCACGTCGACTGTGTGCAGAACAAGCATTTAAATGGTTTAAAATAATGTTATATGAGATCGCACGTCGACTGTGTGCAGAACAATCATTTAAATGGTTTAAAATAATGTTCTATGAGATCGCACGTCGACTTTGTGTGCAGAACAAGCATTTAAATGGTTTAAAATAATGTTCTATGAGATCGCACGTCGACTTTGTGTGCAGAACAAGCATTTAAATGGTTTAAAATAATGTTCTATGAGATCGCACGTCGACTTTGTGTGCAGAACAAGCATTTAAATGGTTTAAAATAATGTTCTATGAGATCGCACGTCGACTGTGTGTGCAGAACAAGCATTTAAATGGTTTAAAATAATGTTCTATGAGATCGCACACCTGCTGTGTGTGCAGAACAAGCATTTAAATGGTTTAAAATAATGTTCTATGAGATCGCACACCTACTGTGTGTGCAGAACAAGCATTTAAATGGTTTAAAATAATGTTCTATGAGATCGCACACCTGCTGTGTGTGCAGAACAAGCATTTAAATGGTTTAAAATAATGTTCTATGAGATCGCACGTCGACTGTGTGTGCAGAACAAGCATTTAAATGGTTTAAAATAATGTTCTATGAGATCGCACACCTGCTGTGTGTGCAGAACAAGCATTTAAATGGTTTAAAATAATGTTCTATGAGATCGCACACCTACTGTGTGTGCAGAACAAGCATTTAAATGGTTTAAAATAATGTTCTATGAGATCGCACACCTGCTGTGTGTGCAGAACAAGCATTTAAATGGTTTAAAATAATGTTCTATGAGATCGCACGTCTACTGTGTGTGCAGAACAAGCATTTAAATGGTTTAAAATAATATTCAATGAGATCGCACGTCGACTGTGTGCAGAACAAGCATTTAAATGGTTTAAAATAATGTTCTATGAGATCGCACGTCGACTTTGTGTGCAGAACAATCATTTAAATGGTTTAAAATAATGTTCTATGAGATCGCACGTCGACTGTGTGCAGAACAAGCATTTAAATGGTTTAAAATAATGTTCTATGAGATCGCACGTCGACTTTGTGTGCAGAACAATCATTTAAATGGTTTAAAATAATGTTCTATGAGATCGCACGTCGACTGTGTGCAGAACAAGCATTTAAATGGTTTAAAATAATGTTCTATGAGATCGCACGTCGATTTTGTGTGCAGAACAAGCATTTAAATGGTTTAAAATAATGTTATATGAGATCGCACGTCGACTTTGTGAAGAACAAGCATTTAAATGGTTTAAAATAATGTTCTATGAGATCGCACGTCGACTTTGTGTGCAGAACAAGCATTTAAATGGTTTAAAATAATGTTATATGAGATCACACGCAGAACAATCATTTAAATGGTTTAAAATAATGTTCTATGAGATCGCACGTCGACTTTGTGTGCAGAACAAGCATTTAAATGGTTTAAAATAATGTTCTATGAGATCGCACGTCGACTTTGTGTGCAGAACAAGCATTTAAATGGTTTAAAATAATGTTATATGAGATCGCACGTCGACTGTGTGTGCAGAACAAGCATTTAAATGGTTTAAAATAATGTTCTATGAGATCGCACGTCGACTTTGTGTGCAGAACAAGCATTTAAATGGTTTAAAATAATGTTCTATGAGATCGCACGTCGACTGTGTGTGCAGAACAAGCATTTAAATGGTTTAAAATAATGTTCTATGAGATCGCACACCTGCTGTGTGTGCAGAACAAGCATTTAAATGGTTTAAAATAATGTTCTATGAGATCGCACACCTACTGTGTGTGCAGAACAAGCATTTAAATGGTTTAAAATAATGTTCTATGAGATCGCACACCTGCTGTGTGTGCAGAACAAGCATTTAAATGGTTTAAAATAATGTTCTATGAGATCGCACGTCGACTGTGTGTGCAGAACAAGCATTTAAATGGTTTAAAATAATATTCAATGAGATCGCACGTCGACTGTGTGCAGAACAAGCATTTAAATGGTTTAAAATAATGTTCTATGAGATCGCACGTCGACTGTGTGCAGAACAAGCATTTAAATGGTTTAAAATAATGTTCTATGAGATCGCACGTCGACTTTGTGTGCAGAACAATCATTTAAATGGTTTAAAATAATGTTCTATGAGATCGCACGTCGACTGTGTGCAGAACAAGCATTTAAATGGTTTAAAATAATGTTCTATGAGATCGCACACCTGCTGTGTGTGCAGAACAAGCATTTAAATGGTTTAAAATAATGTTCTATGAGATCGCACACCTACTGTGTGTGCAGAACAAGCATTTAAATGGTTTAAAATAATGTTCTATGAGATCGCACGTCGACTGTGTGTGCAGAACAAGCATTTAAATGGTTTAAAATAATATTCAATGAGATCGCACGTCGACTGTGTGCAGAACAAGCATTTAAATGGTTTAAAATAATGTTCTATGAGATCGCACACCTGCTGTGTGTGCAGAACAAGCATTTAAATGGTTTAAAATAATGTTCTATGAGATCGCACACCTGCTGTGTGTGCAGAACAAGCATTTAAATGGTTTAAAATAATGTTCTATGAGATCGCACGTCTACTGTGTGTGCAGAACAAGCATTTAAATGGTTTAAAATAATATTCAATGAGATCGCACGTCGACTGTGTGCAGAACAAGCATTTAAATGGTTTAAAATAATGTTCTATGAGATCGCACGTCGACTGTGTGCAGAACAAGCATTTAAATGGTTTAAAATAATGTTCTATGAGATCGCACGTCGACTTTGTGTGCAGAACAATCATTTAAATGGTTTAAAATAATGTTCTATGAGATCGCACGTCGACTGTGTGCAGAACAAGCATTTAAATGGTTTAAAATAATGTTCTATGAGATCGCACGTCGACTTTGTGTGCAGAACAATCATTTAAATGGTTTAAAATAATGTTCTATGAGATCGCACGTCGACTGTGTGCAGAACAAGCATTTAAATGGTTTAAAATAATGTTCTATGAGATCGCACGTCGACTTTGTGTGCAGAACAAGCATTTAAATGGTTTAAAATAATGTTATATGAGATCGCACGTCGACTTTGTGAAGAACAAGCATTTAAATGGTTTAAAATAATGTTATATGAGATCACACGCAGAACAATCATTTAAATGGTTTAAAATAATGTTCTATGAGATCGCACGTCGACTTTGTGTGCAGAACAAGCATTTAAATGGTTTAAAATAATGTTCTATGAGATCGCACGTCGACTTTGTGTGCAGAACAAGCATTTAAATGGTTTAAAATAATGTTCTATGAGATCGCACGTCGACTTTGTGTGCAGAACAAGCATTTAAATGGTTTAAAATAATGTTATATGAGATCGCACGTCGACTGTGTGTGCAGAACAAGCATTTAAATGGTTTAAAATAATGTTATATGAGATCGCACGTCGACTGTGTGTGCAGAACAAGCATTCAAATGGTTTAAAATAATGTTCAATGAGATCGTACGTCGACTGTGTGTGCAGAACAAGCATTTAAATGGCATTTTTTTGTTCACCATTGTTTCAACATTAAATCCGCGTGCAAATGTGATATAGAACTAACATCACTTCATAATGTTGATTTAATGATATTATCATTGATTTGTGGTTGAAATCTCAACATTGCTTCAACATTAACTGAGGGTGCAAGAGTGATACTGAAGCAACATCACTTTGTAACGTTAATACAATGCAATTAGCGTTGACACATCAGCATTATCTCAACATTGTTTAAATGATTACATGCTATCTGGGAAAGTTGCTGTGAAATGCCACATTATTGGTGTTTTATTGAATTATTAGTGCGAAAATTATTGATTTATTCTTTGATTGAACACTTACTCAAATAAATACCAAAATTAAAAGAGACTGGAAACAAATCTAAAAAAAAACAATCAGTTATTTGTTAATATATGAAACAATTCCCTCAATTTAAATTTAATTTTTTATTTTGTTTTATTTTGTTTGTTTAGTTAGATAAAACAGTTATTTCATAAACAGATTTATTTAAAAGTCTCCACATTTATCTGCAACATAAACTGCTTTCAGTTGAATTGCTAAAAGTTATTGAAACGTTAGAGTGATTTGAAAGCACAGATAAATGAAAAATAAGGAATGGGATAGAGGTCTGCGTGTTTTTTCCGTTCCGCTCCCGCTAGGTTCTTTGCGCACCCACCCGCTCCCGCTTAAAATTCACTCCGTGTTCACTCGCTTACCGCTTAGAATGATTTTCTTCCTGACCCGACCGATCCCCCTAAATTTAGACCTCGTTTCCATATTCAAATATCCCCTTAAGTATATATATATAAAATATTGGCTATACAATAATTGTATTTGTTATTTCTGTCTTATCCTCTCTTGTACACTTAATTTAGCAAAGGCTGCAAAGCCGTCCCCTCGCTTTAAATATGGCAGGACTATCACTGCTGCGACTAAAGATTTCTTTGTAAATAATCTTCCTCATCAGTTTCATCTCCTCAGCATCCCAGATAGCCTAGAGGAACTCGATGTTGCAACAGAAACTATTGACTCTCTCTTTTCCAGCACTTTAGACACAGTTGCTCCCCGGCGCTTAAAGAAGATTAAAGAAAATAGTCCAACGCCGTGGTACAACGAGCACACCCGGGCCCTTAAAACAGCAGCCAGAAAAATGGAGCGCAGCTGGAAGAAAACAAAACTAGAAGTTTTTCGCATTTCGTGGAAAGAGAGCATGATTGCATATAGAAAGGCCCTAAAAACTGCTAGATCTGCTTATTTCTCGACTCTCTTAGAAGAAAACAAACACAACCCTAGGTATTTATTCGATACAGTGGCTAAATTAACCAAAGATAAAGCTTCACCTTCTGATGTTTGTAAACAGCACAGCAGTAATGACTTTATGAACTTCTTTACCTGTAAGATTGATAATATTAGGAAAAAAATTATAACCATGCAGCCATCTACTACAGTATCACATCAGACAGTGCATTGTAGTGTCACTGAGGAAAAATTACATTCATTCACTGCTATAGGAGAAGAAGAATTGGCTAAACTCGTTAAATCATCAAAATCAACAACATGTATGCTCGACCCCATACCGACTAAACTACTAAAAGAGATGCTTCCAGAGGTCATAGATCCTCTTCTTAATATCATTAATTCATCCTTGACATTAGGATATGTACCGAAAACTTTTAAGTTGGCTATTATTAAACCACTTATTAAAAAACCGCAACTTGATCCTACAAAATTAGTCAATTACAGGCCAATCTCTAATCTACCCTTTCTGTCAAAAATACTAGAAAAGGCAGTGTCCTCACAATTATGCTCCTTTTTAGAAAGAAATGGTATCTGTGAGGATTTCCAGTCAGGATTTAGACCGTATCATAGTACTGAGACTGCTCTCATTAGAGTTACAAATGATTTACTCTTATCATCCGATCGTGGTTGTATATCTCTATTAGTGTTACTCGATCTTAGCGCTGCATTCGATACTATCGACCACAATATTCTTTTGAATAGGCTCGAAAATTATGTTGGCATTAGTGGAATTGCATTGGCATGGTTTAAATCATACTTATCTGACCGTTATCAGTTTGTAGCAGTAAATGAAGAGATGTCACACCGAACACAAGTTCAGTATGGAGTACCGCAGGGCTCAGTGCTAGGACCGTTGCTTTTCACCCTGTACATGCACCCACTGGGAGATATTATTAGGAAGCATGGCGTTAATTTTCATTGTTATGCTGACGATACTCAGCTCTATATTTCTTCACGCCCTGACGAAACTTACCAATTCACAAGATTAATGGAATGCATAGCTGATATAAAAAATTGGATGACTAGTAATTTCCTGCAACTTAATTCAGAAAAAACTGAATTTTTAATCATTGGACAAAAAAACTCCACAAGTAGTAACCTAGAATACTGTCTAACACTCGATGGCTGCTCTGTCAAGTCCTCGTCGTCAGTTAGGAACCTGGGTGTGCTCTTTGATACCAATCTCTCATTTGAAAGCCACGTTTCTAGCATCTGTAAAACTGCATTCTACCATCTTAAAAATATATCTAAATTACGGCACATGCTTTCAATGCAAAATGCTGAACAGTTAGTTCATGCGTTCATGACCTCAAGGCTAGATTATTGTAATGCTCTACTGGGTGGTTGCCCTGCTCGCTTAATAAATAAACTGCAGCTGGTCCAAAACGCAGCAGCTAGAGTTCTTACTAGAACCAGGAAGTATGACCATATTAGCCCAGTTCTGGCAACACTGCACTGGCTCCCTATTAAACATCGTATACATTTTAAAATCTTGCTGATTACTTACAAAGCACTAAATGGTTTAGCTCCCCAGTACTTGAGCGAGCTCTTAACGCATTATACTCCATCACGTTTATTGCGGTCTCAAAATTCTGGCCAGTTGATAATACCTAGAATATCAAAATCAACTGCAGGCGGTCGGTCCTTTTCCTATTTAGCACCTGAACTCTGGAACAGTCTTCCTAGCATTGTTCGGGAAGCAGACACACTCTGTCAGTTTAAATCTAGACTAAAAACACATCTCTTTACTATGGCATACACATAAAACATTTTTAATTTCTGTTATTCAAATCAGTTAAATGATTGTTTTAGGCTGCATTAACTAGGTCAGCCGGAACCGGGAACACTTCCAATAACACCTGATGTACTCGTTACATCATAAGAAGAATGGCATCTGCGCTAATGTTAGTCTCTCTGTTTATCCCGAGGTTTACTGCAGTCGGCCGGATCCGGGCCGTATCCAGACCAGATGGTGGACCTTAGCCTGGACATGACGACCATATCCCTGAAGTGTCTGTAGAGACAATAGTGTCAATTAAACTCCCCCCTGTAAATCCCGCATCGACACGACATCCTAATTAAACCCGTCCCCGGCGTGACAACTCCAATCTTTCGAATAATCCTACGAATATCTATTCATCTAATATGACTTCTGACCTGAAATGTTGCCAGAATCATAATCATACACTATTTGTTCGTCGGCCAGAGGAGAACTGGCACCCCGACTGAGCCTGGTTTCTCCCAAGGTTTTTTTCTCCATTCTGGCCCTGAAGGAGTTTTGGTTCCTTGCCACCGTCGCCTTTGGCTTTTGGCTTGCTCAGTTGGGGACACCTAAATTTCAACTATATTACTGATCCGCCCGCATTGACACTATATGATAATTGAAATGAGCTGGATGACATCACCGTTTCCTCCAGAGCGGCTGTACAGCCGAATCAAATTCTGTTGCATTATTTTCCTGTTACCACTGTGAAGCTGCTTTGAAACAATTGCCATTGTAAAAAGCGCTATATAAATAAAGGTGATTTGATTTTTGATTTTGATTTATCATGAGACTGTCAACACCCTAAAAAAGTCACAGAAAAAATAAGCTAAATCAAATACGACATATGTCACTCAAAATTATAAGCCAAAAATACAAATAAACGAAAACTGTCTGCTTACTAGCTATAGCTACTGCAAAATATGTTTTTTTTTAACATCCATGCAAGAACAGAATGTCGCTGGACAGTTTCATTACCGAAAGTTTCTCCTCCAAAATCCGACCACAAAGGCTGAATGTTCTCTCTGAAGGTGCTCTCGTGGACGGGATGCAAAGAACATATTCATGTTCAGGGCAGGGAATTGTGAACTTTGTGAACTTTGCTAAAACTGCAGAAAGTTTTGTTCACTTCAAGTTCAAACGCGGATACTCTGTTGTCAAAGGATGTCCGGAGCAGCCGGGCTATTGCACTGTTAACCCGGATAAGTTGAATTTACTTACAAAATGGTTGCCCTAAAAAAATTAAGTAATGTGAACTTAAAAATTTGAGTTCATTTAACTTAAAATAATTTATAATATCAATTACTTTGTAGTTATTACACATAGTATATTTAAGTTCATTGTACTAAGTAAGTTAAGTTTATATCAATTGTTTTATTTTTTAATTTGTTAAACCTGAAAATTAAGGGCAAATAAAAGATATATTCATACAATTTTCTGTTTTAGTTCAATTCAATTCCAAAACATATACAATTTGTTCAGTTTACTTCATTCAATTGTGCAAACTCGTTGCCTCAAGTTGTTCTTTCTTAAACCGTTTAAGTTTTGTCAACTTATTTCTATCTAAGTGTACTCCTAGAGTGCATTGCGGCATGAATACATTAATTGCTTTGTTTTACTATTTTTGGCTTTATTTTACCATTTGTCTTTTGTCAGTATAACCCCAATAACGACAGCAAATAAAATTGTCTTATTAATAATAATAAGAAAAAAAAATAAGAAGAAAAAACCTTGTCGTTGTGTTTTGCATGCTGAATGTTGAAGTCTGTGTGTGACTCAAGCATGGTCAATTGCAAGATATTGTCACAAATATAGAGGGATTATATCAACCCAATTAAAAGTTTATGCCATAAGTGTTAGCAAAAAAAATGTTAAAGATCATTATTTGACATGAAATATAGTTATGTTATATATCATTAATTCACATACACACATATATACATACACACACACACATATACACACACACACACACACACACACACACACACACACACATATACATATACACTCACCTAAAGGATTATTAGGAACACCATACTAATACTGTGTTTGACCCCCTTTCGCCTTCAGAACTGCCTTAATTCTACGTGGCACTGATTCAACAAGGTGCTGAAAGCATTCTTTAGAAATGTTGGCCCATATTGATAGGATAGCATCTTGCAGTTGATGGAGATTTGTGGGATGCACATCCAGGGCACGAAGCTCCCGTTCCACCACATCCCAAACATGCTCTATTGGGTTGAGATCTGGTGACTGTGGGGGCCATTTTAGTACAGTGAACTCATTGTCATGTTCAAGAAACCAATTTGAAATGATTCGAGCTTTGTGACATGGTGCATTATCCTGCTGGAAGTAGCCATCAGAGGATGGGTACATGGTGGTCATAAAGGGATGGACATGGTCAGAAACAATGCTCAGGTAGGCCGTGGCATTTAAACGATGCCCAATTGGCACTAAGGGGCCTAAAGTGTGCCAAGAAAACATCCCCCACACCATTACACCACCACCACCAGCCTGCACAGTGGTAACAAGGCATGATGGATCCATGTTCTCATTCTGTTTACTCCAAATTCTGACTCTACCATCTGAATGTCTCAACAGAAATCGAGACTCATCAGACCAGGCAACATTTTTCCAGTCTTCAACTGTCCAATTTTGGTGAGCTCGTGCAAATTGTAGCCTCATTTTCCTATTTGTAGTGGAGATGATTGGTACCCGGTGGGGTCTTCTGCTGTTGTAGCCCATCCGCCTCAAGGTTGTGCATGTTGTGGCTTCACAAATGCTTTGCTGTATACCTCGGTTGTAACGAGTGGTTATTTCAGTCAAAGTTGCTCTTCTATCAGCTTGAATCAGTCTGCCCATTCTCCTCTGACCTCTAGCATCAACAAGGCATTTTCGCCCACAGGACTGCCGCATACTGGATGTTTTTCCCTTTTCACACCATTCTTTGTAAACTCTAGAAATGGTTGTGCGTGAAAATCCCAGTAACTGAGCAGATTGTGAAATACTCAGACCGGCCCGTCTGGCACCAACAACCATTCCACACTCAAAATTGCTTAAATCACCTTTCTTTCCCATTCTGACATTCAGTTTGGAGTTCAGGAGATTGTCTTGACCAGGACCACACCCCTAAATGCATTGAAGCAACTGCCATGTGATTGGTTGATTAGATAATTGCATTAATGAGAAATTGAACAGGTGTTCCTAATAATCCTTTAGGTGAGTGTACATATACACACATACACACACACACATTCTTGTTGCATCGCTGCATCAATAGGAAGATAATTACAATAATATGAATGAAGTTCCAGGTGCCCAACCAAAGGGAACACTGATCACCATAATGGTGAGAGGAAGTGGAGGAAATGAGTGAAAAGTCTATTAAAAATTGCCCCGCCTCAAAACCCTTTCGCCCGCCTGTTTTCTTTTTTTCTTTGCCAAAATGGTACTCAAACCAGTCAAGTAATGTTTTCTTGGGTTTTCTAAGTAATGAAGGCATAGCATGCAAATAGTTCAGATTACTAAATTGTTTTAAGTAAGTTCAACAAATTATTGGACATTAAGTAAAGTTTACTAAAAAAGTCTTAGTAAGAACAACTGTTGGATTTTACAGTGTGTCAGACCGCCCACTCCCGTCCAAAGTAGACTACACCAGGGTTACTGACCGCTACCGTCTTTGATTTGGAAACATACTCCCGCGCCGCAAGAAAGCTGATCGGGTCCTGCGGTTCCCGCGGGAGAGCCTCTAGAACGGGACATGCTTGATAACTTAAAAGCACACTAAAGCCATATTCGGACGGTAATTGTTTCTCACATAAAAATACATTTGCATGCCACCTCAGCGATAAAATTCGTGCATTCGGATGGCGATTTATTCACGGTGGAGGAGCGAGTTTTGTGGTCCTGCGCACCTGGGGTGCTGCCAGAGGTATCTATATATATATATATATATATAGATAGATAGATAGATAGATATTAATAAATTATTATATTATTATCATAATTAGATATTTTTGCAACAAACACAGAGGAGACAAGCATTTCTGGCATCTGTAGGCCGACTATCACTGCATGTACTTTGCTTTGTATAATAATAACGTTAACAGCTACATTTGAAAGAAGAAAGAGTGAAAACTCTTCACATGTGCTCGCGATCATAACCGCTACTGAACATCTGAACACAAACAATGATCAAATGCACATTGACAGACCTTCTTTCATCTGCTCTCCAAAATGTAATCACATGTGTATTTCTGCAGGCGCGTGTAAACTAGTTAACTGTGTCTAAGCAATAGCGTTTGTTTCCAAGACGAACGGGTCGCCTGCGCCGCCACTGTGCAATAACGTTACCCAAAAATGACCGCGGGACGGAGGGTTTTCATTTCGTACTCTGTGAACAATGGTAGATTATTTAATGTATAAATTAAAAAACGGTTAAAGAAATGCTACGTACATTGTAGTGGTGTTATCATGGCATAATACTCTGGTTGTAAAATGTATTAGCTGTATGAATTGGAATCGAATCTATAGGCATAACTGTGGAATCGTTCACAGACGCTCACGCAGTTCAACTAATAAATATCTTCATCCCTGGCAAACAATAGGATGCATTTGCAGATTTTGCTTAATTGACTGTAGGTTCACTGCCACTTCGTCCAACACTCCGAGTGAGAAACCGCTTCAGAAGATTGAACTGAACTGAACAAATCATTCAAACTGATTCGCGAACCAATTCAGACAGTTTTGCCAACTTGTTTGATCAAGTCTTTGAACAGAATCGATTCAAAAGAGTGATTCATTTGTGAATATGGCATCGCTCATATCCCAGAAAAAAAGAGACAGCGCGCTTGGAATAAACCAAGCGCATTTTTTTAACATGTTTTGCATTAAACTAAAGTAACGAGTGTAACGTCGCCCAACGTAAAGAAGTAAAAGTACTGTATTTTCATTAGAAATTTACTCGAGTTAAAGTAAAAGTACCCACAAAAAAAATCTACTCTTAAAAGTACAATTTTTCCGAAATAATATTCAAGTAAATGTAACGAAGTAAATGTACTTCGTTACTACCCACCTCTGGGTGCTGCTCACAATAACATGATTGTATGCTGTAAATAAAATGTCATATGCTTGGTATAATAAGAATAAATGCATATTTAATTTAATAATAGGAAAAAATATCTTTATTATTTAATTATTTAAATATGTTTAAAAATAGGAAGATATAGCTATAGACGCACATTATAGTTAAAATGGATTTCTGTCTTGTATTTTATCTCAAAATAAAGGATGTAATTTTATTCCACATGGAAATGAGCGGAAATAAGTTACTCTTATTTACATGAGGTAAACATAATGCTGCTTAGTTAACACACTATATAATCGCTGCCTGCCGTAATAACGGCCCGTTTCATATGTTTACGTGCTTTTCTTTTTATTGTTTGAGCGGTGATGAAATATATTGCCGAGGGGGCTTGAGCCCCTGCCCCTTTGAAAGTGAAAGTGAACTTTTCGATCGCACCGCAGTGCTCCCGCGAACGCGATTTCTACCGAGGGGGACACAAAGAGATAGAAAGTGAAGTGCGGCAGCAGCTGAATTTCAGGGCTGAGCTCTGTCATAGACAAGACCAGACACTAAAGTGAAGGGAATGGTGGCAGATAAAGGGTGAGTTGATGAGAGTGAGCAGGTGCAGGGATTCAGGACTCTGGTGATAATCTGCAACAGGTGTGGGAATGGCTGACTGAGTGCAGGTGGTGAGCAGGAAGGATGCTGGGAAATGTAGTGCAGATGCAATGAGTGAGCTGGTCAAGTCACCTTTATTTATACAGCGCTTTTTACAATGCTGATTGTTTCAAAGCAGCTTCACAGTGTTAACAGGAAAATAATGCAACAGAATTTGATTCGGCTGTACAGCCGTTCTGGAGAAAACGTTGATGTTATCCATCTTATTTCAATTATCATATAGTGACCATGCGGGCAGATCAGTAATTTAGTTGAAAATTTATTTGAATATTTAGTTTAAAATTTTAGTGTCCCCAACTGAGCAAGCCAAGCCAAAGGCGACGGTGGCAAGGAACCAAAACTCCTTCAGGTGGCATAATGGAGAAAAATAAACCTTGGGAGAAACCAGGCTCAGTCGGGGTGCCAGTTCTCCTCTGGCCATCATGCCGTGTTGGTGAGGCAATTATTAGATAGGAATATTCGAAAGATCAGAGTCATCATGCCAGAGACAGGTTTATTGAGGATGCCGTGTCGATGAGGCAATTTCAGTCTAATTGACACGGTCTCTGCAGACACTTCAGGGATGCGTTGGTCATGTCTGGGCACAGGTCCACCATCTGATCTGGATATGGCCCAGATCCGGCCGACTGCAGTAAACCTCGGGATAAACAGAGAGACTAACATTAGCGTAGATGCCATTCTTTTTATAATGTAACGAGTACATCAGGTGTTATGGGAAGTGTTCCCGGTTCCAGCTGACCTAGTTAATGCAGCCTAAAAATCATTTAACTGATTTGAATAGTATAAATTAAAAATGTGTATGCCATAGTAAAGAGATGTGTTTTTAGTCTAGATTTAAACTGACAGAGTGTGTCTGCTTCCCAAACAATGCTAGGAAGACTGTTCCAGAGTTTAGGTGCTAAATAGGAAAAGGATCGACCGCCTGCAGTTGATTTTGATATTCTAGGTATTATCAACTGGACAGAATTTTGAGACCGCAATAGACGTGATGGAGTATAATGTGTTAAGAGAGTACTGGGGAGCTAAACCATTTAGTGCTTTGTAAGTAATAAGCAAGATTTTAAAATGTATGCCATGTTTAATAGGGAGCCAGTGCAGTGTTGACAGAACCGGGCTAATATGGTCATACTTCCTGGTTCTAGTAAGAACTCTAGCTGCTGCGTTTTGGACCAGCTGCAGCTTATTTATTAAGCGAGCAGGGCAACCACCCAGTAGAGCATTACAATAATCTAGCCTTGAGGTCATGAACGCATGAACTAACTGTTCAGCATTTTGCATTGAAAGCATGTGCCGTAATTTAGATATATTTTTAAGATGGTAGAATGCAGTTTTACAGATGCTAGAAATGTGGCTTTCAAATGAAAGATTGGTATCAAAGAGCACACCCAGGTTCCTAACTGACGACGAGGACTTAACAGAGCAGCTATCAAGTGTTAGACAGTATTCTAGGTTACTACTTGTGGAGTTTTTTTGTGCAATAATTAAAAATTCTGTTTTTTCTGAATTAAGTTGCAGGAAATTACTAGTCATCCAATTTTTTATATCAGCTATGCATTCCATTAATCTTGTGAATTGGTAAGTTTCGTCAGGGCGTGAACAAATATAGAGCTCAGTATCGTCAGCATAACAATGAAAACTAATGGCATGCTTCCTAATGATATCTCCCAGTGGTAGCATGTACAGGGTGAAAAGCAACGGTCCTAGCACTGAGCCTTGCGGTACTCCATACTGAACTTGTGATCGGTGCGACATCTCTTCATTTACTGCTACAAACTGATAATGGTCAGATAAGTATGATTTAAACCATGCCAATGCAATTCCACTAATGCCAACATAATTTTCGAGTCTATTCAAAAGAATGTTGTGGTCGATAGTATCGAATGCAGCACTAAGATCGAGTAACCCTAATAGAGAGATACAACCACGATCGGATGATAAGAGTAAGTCATTTGTAACTCTGATGAGAGCAGTCTCAGTACTATGATACGGTCTAAATCCTGACTAATTCTGTAGGATCAAGTTGCGTTTTTTTAATAAGTGGTTTAATAATAGCCAACTTAAAAGTTTTTAAGCCACTTTTTAGCCACTGTATCGAATAAATACCTAGGGTTATGTTTGTTTTCTTCTAAGAGAGTCGAGAAATAAGCAGATCTAGCAGTTTTTAAGGCCTTTCTGTATGCAACCATGCTCTCTTTCCACAAAATGCGAAAAACCTCCAGTTTTGTTTTCTTCCAGCTGCGCTCCATTTTTCTGGCTGCTGTTTTAAGGGCCAGAGTGTGCTCGTTGTACCACGGCGTTGGACTATTTTCTTTAATCTTCTTTAAGCGCCGGGGAGCAACTGTGTCTAAAGTGCTGGAAAAGAGAGAGTCAATAGTTTCTGTTGCAACATCGAGTTCCTCTAAGCTATCTGGGATGCTGAGGAGATGAAACTGATGAGGAAGATTATTTACAAAGCAATCTTTAGTGGCAGCAGTGATAGTCCTGCCATATTTGAAGCGAGGGGACGGCTTTGCAGCCTTAGCTAAATTAAGTATACATGATACTAGATAATGATCTGAGATGTCATCGCTCTGCTGCAGAATTTCAATGGTATCAACATTTATTCCATGTGACAGTATTAGGTCTAAAGTATGATTACGGCGATGAGTGGGTCCTGACACGTGTTGCTTACTCCAATAGAGTTTAGAATGTCTCTAAATGCCAATCCCAATGCGTCTTTTTCATTGTCTACATGGATATTAAAATCACCAACAATTAGTACTTTATCTGCAGCCAGTACTAACTCTGATAGAAAATCAGCAAATTATCTGGTAAAGTCTGTATGGTGCCCTGGTGGCCTGTATACAGTAGCCAACACAAATATCAAACGGGATTTATCAATTACACTACATAACGTTACATAAAGCACCAAAAATTCAAAGTAATTATATTTGAAACTAGACTTCTGAGTAATACTGAAGATATTATTATAAATTACAGCAACACCTCCCCCTTTACCTTTCAGACGCGGCTCGTGTTTATAACAATAATCTTGGTGGGTGAACTCATTTAAAGTAATGTAATCGTCAGGTTTTAGCCAGGTTTCTGTCAAACACAGCATATCTAGATTATTATCTGTAATCATATCATTAACAATAAGCGCTTTTGGGGAAAGGGATCGAATATTCAGCAGCCCAAGCTTTATCGTTTGTTCATCTGTATTATATCTGTTATTTATTTTTTGGACATCAATTAGATTTTTACCGTTGAATGGTTTTGATGGTTTTTTGTATTTACTAAATCGGGGAACAGACACAGTCTCTATGTGATAATATCTAGGTGAAAGAGTGTGCTGGGATTTATCTGACTTCTGTTAACACACCTCTTTAATGTTAATTTTAGTGATCTCCGACTGGCGAAGTCGAACATCATTAGTGCCGACGTGAATAATAATCTTAGAGAATTTACGATTAGCATTAGCCAGCACTTTTAAATTTGCTTTGATGTCAGGTGCTCTGGCTCCCGGTAAACACGTTCCGTGTAATAGAATCGCCAATAACTAGGGCACTTTCAACAGGATTCTCAGTGGGTGCGTCACTGAGTGGGGAGAACCTGTTTGATGTTCTAATTGGAACGGAAGAGTGTTTTTTTGATCCGCGACTATGCCGTTTCACAGTCACCCAGTTGCCCTGCTGCACGGGCTCTACAGCCGGAACCAAACAATGTACAGAGTTCACTAAGCTATTCGCATCCAAAGCAGTGTCTAAAGCTGTTACATTCTCACTACTCTCAGATAAAGTCTGGATGCGTGTCTCTAATTCTGAAATCTTCTCTGTCAGCCTGACTATTTCCCTGTATATATCACATGTGAAGCCCTGTTCGCCAACGGAGAAAGATATACTAAACATGGAACAGGCAGTGCAAGTGACAATAACAGGAGAAGATGACATGGCTTACCGTGTTTGTTGATTAATCCAACTTACCACAGTTGTTTGATGGACTCTATTGACTAATCCAACTCACCACAGTTGTTTAATGAACTCAGAAAACAGGAGACAGGAGACCCGGATGCAGAGATGGCAAGCTAACAGGCTAGCGAAATGCTAATACGTGATAGTGATTTAGATTAAAAGCTAGCGATGTTAGATTTAAAGTGGTAGGCAATATTAGACAATATATGGTGATGGGTAAGTTATATTTAGCAGTTTAAACAACAGGGAATGATATTTAAATAGAGATTCAAAAGCAAGCAAAGCACACGCGAGCACAGCAGCAGGACAAACAGGAGACAGACAGGAGCAATCGATCAGGAGAAGTGCATCAGAGAAGTGCAGGAGAAGTGCATCAGCACTGAGCCGCTGGTGACAGTGTACAGAGTTTATAGACTTTTATGTTGCAGAGAAATGTGGATACTTTTACATAAATCTGTTTATGAAATAATTGGTTTTATGTAACTAAACAAAAGAAAAGAAAAGAAAAACCCTCAATGTTGAATTTCAAACTCAAATTGAGTGAATTGTTTCATATATTGACATATAACTAATTGTTTTTGTTCCTTAAATTTGTTTCCAGTCTCTTTTAATTTTGGTAATTCTTTGAGTAAAATCAAAGAATAATTCAATAATTTTCACACAGATAATTCAATAAAACACAAATATTGGGGCATTTCACAAAAACACTAGTTTATTGGTTAACTAACTACACATTTACTTTATGTGAATCTCACATGATTTATTTGAAAGTTTTGGATCTGAAGAAAACATTTGCTCACTGTGACACAGAACAATGCTTTTTAATATGAGTCACTAGATTACTTGATTTGGTGAAACTCTTCTCACACTGAGTACAGCGGTACGGCTTCTCTCCAGTATGAACTCGCTCATGTGATTTCAGAGATCCAGCCTGAGCGAAACTCTTGTCACAATATGAGTACTTGTATGGCTTTTCTCCAGTATGAAGTAGCTCATGTGATTTCAGAGATCCAGCCTGAGTGAAACTCTTGTCACAGTATGAGCACTTGTAAGGTCTTTCTCCAGTATGAATTCTTTGGTGCTGTTTCAGTTGGGCAGCTGCAGTAAAGCTCTTCCCACAGTTAAAGCACATATAATCTCTCACTTCATTATGTGTTTTCTGGTGCCGTTTAAAACTGTTCAGCCATGAAAAACTCTTTCCACAAAGAGAACACACATAAGGCTTCTCATCTGAATGAACTGTCAGGTGTAGTTTTATATTAGATGATGAAATAAACTCTTTACCACACTGATCACACTTGAATGGTTTTTCTCCAGAGTGAATGCGCAGATGATAATTGAGATCCGGTAAATATGTGAAACTCTTTCCACACTGAGTGCATGTATACGGTTTCTCTCCAGTGTGAATTCTCATGTGTGTTTTAAGGTTTCCTTTTTGTGTGAAACTCTTTCCACACTGAGTGCAGGTGTGCAGCTTTTTGGCTTTTGTTCTTTGAGTTGTAAAGGTATGATGTTCCTCCTCCACTTCATTCAGTTCTTGTCTTCCCTGTTTCACTTCCACCTGGTCTAAAATACACATCAAGTTAGAATCAGTTCAAGTGAACCCTGATTTAATAGCAGAAAGCAACAGAGATTAGGTATCAGATCTTTCATGTGGCAAAGGTTTGTTCTGTCATTTACTTGTTAATATAGTTAACAATATGCTTGACAAGTACTATATACAAGGTTATGATCATTTAGATGCATTTCTCTATCATTTATCATCCATATACTGCTTATTAATCCACATCTACCAAATCAGTCAACAATGAAGAATCAAGAATGGACACCAACCTGTTTGTTCCTCAGTATCTTCATGTTTTCTTCTGGATGGTTCTGGATCACTCATATCTTCAATCTCCTCTTTATTAAACTCCATCTTTAAGAGTCACACAGATTTCAGCTGCTACACCTGGAGTTTGTCCTTCTCTTGTAGGATGATGTGAATATTCCCAGTATTTATTGGTGAATTGTTGTGGGAGGGGCTTCACTGCAGGTGTGAACTGTGATCACTGTGTTTTGATTCAATCTGCATTTAAAAAGGACAGGTCATAATGTTTAACTGAGCTGCTGAAGAGCCAAAAGTTCCCTGTTTTCACCTCATTCATTATGGTGATGTCTGAGATCTGCTGTAAATTGGCACATTAAGCTAATTTTATTGGTGTCAACAGACTGAAACAAACTACAGGATTATTACCTTTGAAATTTCACTTCAGTTCTTGTCTTTGCTCTTTCCCTTCCATCGGGTCTGAAATAAAATCAATTCAAGGAGGATAAATGTGAAAATTCAAGTGAACCCTTATTTAATAACAGAAAAAAAGTGAGATCATGTGTCTGTCTATCAAATATCAGATCTATGATGAGCCAAAGGTTAGTTCTGTCATTCCCTCAAAATGTGAATAATAACTGCTGTACAAGATTATGATCTAACTGCATTTGTCTTATATTCCTATGGGAAGAAGGCAAGCCGGCGGAGGCAGTGTGATGCTTTGGACAATGTTCTGCTGGGAAACCTTGGGTCCTACCATCCATGTGGATGTTACTTTGACACGTACCACCTACCTAAGCATTGTTGCAGACCATGTACACCCTTTCATGGAAACGGTATTCCCTGGTGGCTGTGGCTCTTTCAGCAGGATAATGCGCCTGCCACAAAGCAAAAATGGTTCAGGAATGGTTTGAGGAGCACAACAACGAGTTTGAGGTGTTGACTTGGCCTCCAAATTCCCCAGATCTCAATCCAATCGAGCATCTGTGGGATGTGCTGACAAGTCCGATCCATTGAGGCCCTACCTCGCAACTTACAGGACTTAAAGGATTCACTGCTAACATCTTGGTGCCAGATACCACAGCACACCTTCAGGAGTCTAGTGGAGTCCATGCCTCGACGGGTCAGGGTGTTTTGGCAGGAAAAGGGGGACCAACACAATATTAGGGTCATGTTATGCCTGATCGGTGTATGTATGGTCTGTCTACTCCTATTGGTTGTTCCTCTCGAAATTCGCTTCTCATTTGTATAAAGTTGACATTTCTGAACTTTTCTCGTGTGTCTCGCGTCGCTTGACACGCCTACATTCTGTCGCCAACGGTCACTGTCGTTCGTGTCGCTGGAAGTCGTCAGCACTCCATTGAAATGAATGGGATCATGTCGCTTTAACGCTGCGTGTCATTGGCGGTGTGAACGGGGCTTTAGGTGTTTTTTGAAATATGATGGTGAAATAAAATCTTTACCACACTGATCACAGTTAAATGGTTTTTCTCCAGAGTGAACGCGCAGATGAATTTTAAGTCTTGGATGAAGATGCGAAACTCATTTCACACAGGGTGCATTATTACTTTTTGTTGACTAACCTACATCTTTGCATTTTTAACTACTTGCAGAGAATTTTTCTTTTCTTTTCTTTTTTTTCTTGCAACTCTGCAGGAAGCTAGCCCTCCAGGAGCAGGGTTGGACAGCCCTGTTCTACCATAAAATGAGCTGTGTGAAACTCTGATATCTAGGCTAGTTAAAAATGCAAAGCTGTAGTCAACAAAAAGCAATAATATCAGTTTTACATGTGAATATTAACATTTGCACTTTTTTTTACTCAAACTACATAGTTTGAGAATGGGGACTGTGTACAGTGGGCCCAGAGGAATGGAGGGCCTTTAAGGGTCTTCCCTAAGGGCCCCGTCCTGGAACAAGATTTCTACTGGACCTCCCACCACCCACAACCGACCCCTCACTCGTCACCCCGGAATTCGCAATAATGCAATGACCAGTACAGGGAGCCCAGTTTACCTTGAAACACCATTCACTGTCAATACTGTGGATAATCCTTTTTTATACCCTAAACAGGCAACGTGAACTGGGAGTTACATAGTTTTCAAAATGCGGTAAATAACAGCATGAGCAACATATAACTTATTTTCTTTTTCAACATCTTAAGACAATGTTCACAATTAATATTAGCAGTTGTTTTGCATTTTTTTCTGAAAAAAAGTACGATTAATATATATTTACTTATCACTAAATCTGAATGTCCTGCACCAATGGCGCCCATGGTCAGGCTGACTAATTGATCACAGAAAACTTGAAACAAATCATCTTACGGATGAATATTTACGGAAGCCTCCGATCAGGAGTAACGTTAACGGATATAATAAAATAGCAGGCAGTCTGAACTGCATCAATACGCTCTTGTTTTACATGAAAGACTTCAATTCTTTACACGTATATGATAATGCTGACATATACACGCGCTTACATTTTAAGAGAGAAAACATTGTGAATAGATTCCTATGTTAGCCGTTAACACGAACCCGTCCAAAACAGCGCGCCACTGTGTGCATCTGTCCCATCGGTCCGGGCTGTGCATGTCAAATCAGTCATCATCAATAAATGTAATTTCTTATTTTTTTGTTTCAGTATTTATTTATTGATCCTTAATTTAGTTTCAAATAGACGTTTTCTAATTGTTATTTATATATAAAAGCACTTATGTTATTCATGATTAAGCATCATATTTAATGGGAACTTATTTTTATCATTAGTTACGTGAGGCAAAAGTAGTTCGAATGAAGAATAAACTGAAATTCACAGCATTTCAACAACTTACTACGATAAAATGATTGCCCCTTTGCTTTCCCCCGCCTGTTCTCGCACAGCAGCTGTCCGCCATGTTGAAATAGTAAGGTTTAAACAGTCTGGTTTTAAATTATTTTTCAACCACTATAGACACCAATGCCACAGCCGCTCTAGCGGCTACCACGTTCTAGTATGATTTACCATGATTTACCACATTCACAATTTACCACGTTCTAGCATGATTTACCATAGTTTACCATGATTTACCATGATTTACCACATTCACAATTTACCACATTCTAGCATGATTTACCATAGTTTACAATGATTTACCATGATTTACCAAGATTAATCACGTTCTAGTATGATTTACCATGATTTACCATAGTTTACCATGCTTTACCATAGTTTACCATGATTCACCATGATTAACCCAGTTCTAGTATGATTTACCATAGTTTACCATGCTTTACCATGATTTACCATGATTAACCACGTTCTAGTATGATTTACCATGATTTACCATAGTTTACCATGCTTTACCATGATTAACCATGATTAACCACGTTTTAGTATGATTTACCATGATTTACCACAGTTTACCATGATTTACCACATTCACAATTTACCAAGTTCTAGCATGATTTACCATGATTAACCACGTTCTAGTATGATTTACCATGATTTACCATAGTTTACTATAGTTTACCATGATTAACCACGTTCTAGTATGATTTACCATGATTAACCACGTTCTAGTATGATTTACCATGATTTACCACAGTTTACCATGATTTACCACATTCACAATTTACCAAGTTCTAGCATGATTTACCATGATTAACCACGTTCTAGTATGATTTACCATGATTTACCATAGTTTACCATGCTTTACCATGATTAACCACGTTCTAGTATGATTTACCATGATTAACCACGTTCTAGTATGATTTACCATGATTTACCATAGTTTACCATGCTTTACCATGATTAACCACGTTCTAGTATGATTTACCATGATTAACCACGTTCTAGTATGATTTACCATGATTTACCATAGTTTACCATGCTTTACCATGATTTACCATGATTAACCACGTTCTAGCATGATTTACCATGATTAACCACGTTCTAGTATGATTTACCATGACTTACCATGCTTTACCATGATTTACCAGATTCTAACATGATTTACCATGTTTCTAGTATGAATTACCATGATTTACCATGCTTTACCATGATTTACCATGATTAACCACGTTCTAGTATGATTTACCATGATTTACCATAGTTTACCATGCTTTACCATGATTAACCATGATTAACCACGTTCTAGTATGATTTACCATGATTTACCACAGTTTACCATGATTTACCATGATTAACCACATTCTAGTATGATTTACCATGATTTACCATAGTTTACCATGCTTTACCATGATTTACCATGATTAACCACGTTCTAGTATGATTTACCATGATTTACCATAGTTTACCATGCTTTACCATGATTTACCAGATTCTAACATGATTTACCATGTTTCTAGTATGAATTACCATGATTTACCATGATTTAGTCAAAAGAAATAACTACATTTATCGCGGGCAAAACTGCTGGGGTGAAACTGTGGCTCTGCAGACAGATATTATTGAACAGAACAGGAAAATAATTAGCGTAGCTGCTGTTCAAAGCATTAAGCAGACAATCGTGCACTGATATGACTGGAGCACAAGGTTATGAGATGCATTATGAGAATGCTTGGCTAAAGAGATGCGTCTTTAATCTAGATTTAAACTGAGAGAGTGAGTCTGAGCACCAAACATTATCAGAAAAGCTATTCCAGAGTTTAGGAGCCAAATGTGATAACGCTCTCCCTCCTTCAGTGGAATTAGATATCATAGGTACTACCAGAAGCCCAGAGTTTTGTGATCTTAAAGAGCGTGATGGGTTATAGGGCGACAGAAGATCAGTTAAATACACAGGCGCTAAACCGTTTAGGGCCTTACAGGTCAGTAGCAATACTTTATAATCAGTGTTGCCAACTCCCGCGAGACAAATAAGCAACCGCAGCTTCAAAAACAAGCCCAATATTATTATATTATTTATTATCATCAGTATTATTTTATCAATAAATGAGCCTGCAACATATTAAACTGAAACCTCTCCGAGTTTGAAAAGCAAAAACAAATCAAATTGCAATAAAGGGCACGCAATATGCCAGCTGTGAACAGAATCGGTTTGGAGATGGAAAGAGAGAAAAAGTGACGTGAAGGCCAATTATGGTAACCTATAGTCGGAGTTAGTGCACACATATTAGGAGCAGTGAGTAGTGAACACACACACACACACACACACACTGCAAACCGTGAAAAAGACAACCCCTGCATCCCAATGTGTAGGCCTATACTATCTGCCCTAAACAGTAAATTACTAATGTCACATACTATTTAGGATGGATAGTATGCACATTGGGACACAGGCAAGCACTAAGGGAGCGCTGCAAAATAGCCACTGCTATATTTTTTTTATTATAGCCTGTAATGATAAATACATTATAAAAATATTTAGGTAATAGGTAATTATAAAGTAGGTGCTTCTCCTTCCTGTTTCCTCTCCATCTCTGTTGGTGGCATTATTTGTGAAAATGTCTTTCCATTTGAAATAGCTAAGTATTACTCTCTCTTTCAGCGCGTTTTTACTATTACAGCTCTCATGGTTAACTAATCGTGAAAAGTGTTGCATTATATTTAGATCTATGGCATTATATTTAGATCTATGGCATTATATTCAGATCTATGGCATTATATTCAGATCTATGGCATTATATTTAGATCTATGGCATTATATTAGATCTATGGCATTATATTTAGATCTATGGCATTATATTTAGATCTATGGCATTATATTCAGATCTATGGCATTATATTTAGATCTATGGCATTATATTTAAATCTATGGCATTATATTTAGATCTATGGTATTATATTTAGATCTATGGCATTATATTTAGATCTATGGCATTATATTAGATCTATGGCATTATATTCAGATCTATGGCATTATATTCAGATCTATGGCATTATATTCAGATCTATGGCATTATATTTAGATCTATGGCATTATATTCAGATCTATGGCATTATATTTAGATCTATGGCATTATATTTAAATCTATGGCATTATATTTAGATCTATGGTATTATATTTAGATCTATGGTATTATATTTAGAGCTATGGCATTATATTCAGATCTATGGCATTATATTTAGAGCTATGGCATTATATTCAGATCTATGGCATTATATTCAGATCTATGGCATTATATTTAGATCTATGGCATTATATTCAGTTCTATGGCATTATATTTAGATCTATGGCATTATATTCAGTTCTATGGCATTATATTCAGATCTATGGCATTATATTTAGATCTATGGCATTATATTCAGATCTATGGCATTATATTTAGAGCTATGGCATTATATTTAGATCTATGGCATTATATTCAGATCTATGGCATTATATTTAGATCTATGGCATTATATTTAGACTATGGCATTATATTAGATCTATGGCATTATATTCAGATCTATGGCATTATATTCAGATCTATGGCATTATATTCAGATCTATGGCATTATATTTAAATCTATGGCATTATATTTAGATCTATGGTATTATATTTAGATCTATGGCATTATATTTAGCATATGGTATTATATTTAGATCTATGGCATTATATTCAGATCTATGGCATTATATTCAGATCTATGACATTATATTTAGATCTATGGTATTATATTTAGATCTATGGCATTATATTCAGTTCTATGGCATTATATTAGATCTATGACATTATATTCAGATCTATGGCATTATATTCAGATCTATGGCATTATATTCAGATCGTGGCATGAAAGGTTGCAGAGATGAGCATTGTAGCCGATCACAGACATGTTGAGCGCATGAAAGCAGTGATCTCGTCATTGCAACTCAGTTTCTGTACACTAACGAATGCTTTCATCTTCACTAACAGTGCAAACGTGATATAGTTAAGAGATTCGTTGAATAAAACGTGAGTTTTGGCTCGAGTTCAGAACTCAGTCACTGATAAACTCTCGCTGTTTGATTGACAGCTCCAGCGATTACCAAGGGAGCTTTCTTTATAGAATTTAATCACCGTTAAATAACAGATTATTTTCATCCTACTAAGAGAAACAACGCAAGTTGACGTTTAGTCACTGGTTTGATTTACTGACACACAGACAAAGAACATCTGAGTGTACACGAATCATTACATTTCAGATCAGGCATTAGAATGAACACAGTTACTTACATGTTGCATTACTGTCGAGTCCAGGCACTGCACAATATTTTGTAATCCTCAACGGCATG
>CM077174.1:40546406-40551406 GCA_039654105.1 Coreius guichenoti | reverse complement strand
AAATAGCAATTGAAATTTCAATTTACAATGTTAGTTCCTAATAATAACAGTCCTTATTAAGTCCTTGAGACTACAGTACTGAGGTAAGGGTTAGAGTTTCTCCTATAAACGTTGTGGAAACATTGTGGGAGTGTTGTAGAAACGTTGCTGTAGCATTGTGAAGCTGCTGTGAAACAATCTATATTGTATAAAGCACTTCTGACTTGGCTTGTATATTCAGTGTATATACACACACCGATCAGGCATAACATTATGACCACCTTCCTAATATTCCTAATATTGTGTTGGTCCCCCTTTTGCTGCCAAAACAGCCCTGACCCGTCGAGGCATGGACTCCAATAGACCCCTGAAGGTGTGCTGTGGTATCTGGCACCAAGATGTTAGCAGCAGATCCTTTAAGTCCTGTAGGTTGCGAGGTGGGGCCTCCATGGATCGGACTTGTTTGTTCAGCACATCCCACAGATGCTCGATTGGATTGAGATCTGGGGAATTTGGAGGCCAAGTCAACACCTCAAACTCATTGTTGTGCTCCTCAAACCATTCCTGAACCATTTTTGCTCTGTGGCAGGCGCATTATCCTGCTGAAAGAGGACACGGCCACCAGGGAATACTGTTTCCATGAAAGGGTGTACATGGTCTGCAGCAATGCTTAGGTAGGTGGTACGTGTCAAAGTAACATCCACATGGATGGCAGGACCCAAGGTTTCCCAGCAGAACATTGCCCAAAGCATCACACTGCCTCCGCCGGCTTGCCTTCTTCCCATAGTGCATCCTGGGGCCATGTGTTCCCCAGGTAAGCGACGCACACGCACCCGGCCATCCACGTGATGTAAAAGAAAACGTGATTCATCAGACCAGGCCACCTTCTTCCATTGCTTGGTGGTCCAGTTCTGATGCTCACGTGCCACTGTTGGCGCTTTCGGCGGTGGACAGGGGTCAGCATGGGCACCCTGACTGGTCTGCGGCTATGCAGTCCCATACACAACAAACTGTGATGCACTGTGTATTCTGACACCTTTCTATCAGAACCAGCATTACAGTTTTTTCTCAATTTGTGGGAAAAATAAAATATATTTGTTACCGTGTATTTGTGTGTTCTGAGTATAAAAACAATATTCTCAAATATTTTACAACACACTTATGTATGTACTGTCTGTAGTAAGCGCAACACTGAACCAAAAAAAGACCTAAGTCATTATGATGAATGGAGAAGAAGTGTTTTCCATTCATCATAGTGTTTTACATTGAGCACATCAGTGCTCAACTGGTTCTTATAAATGTCTATTCATATGATGGTTTGTGTGTGTCATTTGAAAACAAAATACCATTTTGAGAAGAAATAACATTGTTTTGAATGTAAAGTTTCATTTTGCAGGAGAATTGAGGGGTTTTGCCCATTGTGTGTGTGTTTTTTTATTTGTGTGTAGAGTTCTGAGAGTATGAAGCATGCTTTCAGAAAATGTGTGTAAACAATCGAGAAAAACTGTAACTTCTTGAGCAATTTAAGCTACAGTAGCTCGTCTGTTTGATCGGACCACACGGGCCAGCCTTCGCTCCCCACGTGCATCAATGAGCCTTGGCCACCCATGACCCTGTCGCCGGTTCACCACTGTTCCTTCCTTGGAGCACTTTTGATAGATACTGAGCACTGCAGACCGGGAACACCCCACAAGAGCTGCAGTTTTGGAGATGCTCTGACTCAGTCGTCTAGCCATCACAATTTGGCCCTTGTCAAACTCGCTCAAATCCTTACGCTTGCCCATTTTTCCTGCTTCTAACACATCAACTTTGGAGACAAAAGGTTCACTTACTGCCTAATATATCCCACCCACTAACAGGTGCCGTGATGAAGAGATAATCAGTGTTATTCACTTCACCTGTCAGTGGTCATAATTTTATGCCTGATGTGTGTGTGTGTGTGTGTGTGTGTGTGTGTGTGTGTGTGTGTGTGTGTGTGTGTGTGTGTGTGTGTGTGTGTGTGTGTGTGTGTGTATATATATATTGCGTATACACTGAAACACAAGAGCTGTTAGTTTTCAGTGATGTGTCTAATTTAGAGAACTGAGTTTAGAGTTTGGCTAAATGTTTGTTTTACAATAGCATGCAATGCGCTTGCAGATTTGGTCTAAAGATTAGATATATGAGTGAATGGTTTCACTGAGTGTGCCTCAAATTCCACTTTTAGTGTCTAATACATATACACAGAGAGGAGCAGAAACAGAAACTTCCGTGAATGCACACCTGAACGCGACACTACTAACGTTTCATAATGACTATGCAATTGTATGCGCCCAATCACACCCCCTAATTAATATTCATGAGCCAATGTTTGCGCATAGAAGGATAGTTCCATTCGCTAACTAGCTCGCTTACCTTCTGCATTTCAGCGAATCAGAGAGTCGGACTGTGCGGACGTCACGCTACCTAATTAATATTCATGAGACTGCTGAAAGGAAGCACATATCTTCCCTAAACGTCGATCAGAGAGTTTAGGAACTCAACTGTTTCATCATGGACTTCGATCTGAACGCAGGTAAACACATTTAACACTTTTGAATTAAGAAACACTAGTTGAATTGGTATTTCAGAGAGTATTCCTCCTTTTTCCAGCTGTTGGAGGTGAAGAGGTGAAGAAGTCAGAGGGCAAACAAGTGGAAGGGATCTTTGGGTTTGGAAAGAAGGATAAAGACAAAAGCAAAGACAAGGTAAACATGTTTATTCATAATCCATCAAAACTCCAGAGTGTTGTCATAATGAGTTAAATATGATGAATTAAATATGTTATTGAACACACCGTGTTGAACATCAGTTAGCCCTGCATGACTTTACATATGGAAATAATGTTATAGATAATGAGCCGTTGAATTTTAATAAGGTCCACACCAACTTCCTTATTAAATAGGAAATATGAGTGCTTCAATATGGACATAACACATGTAGTCACATGTATATCATTTTACATTGTTTCAGGGTGATTCTAAGAGTAAGGATAAGGATAAACACAAAGACAAAGAACATAAAGACAAACACAAGGACAAAGGCGAACACAAGGACAAAGACAAGAAGAAGAAGAAAGACAAGGAGCACAAGAAGAAGGATGGCCACAAGTCCTCTTCCTCCAGTGATTCGGTAATCTTTGTGCTTTTTAACAAACTTTGAACGCTGTATCCCAGACACATGTGGCCCACAACTCTCTCTCTATGTTGCTGTCTGGGATCAATGCACAGGTATTGCTATGAAGGGCAAAGTTTGGACTGGGAGTTTGGGAGTGACTTATTTTCCATTTATCAGCAATAACTGCATCGGTGAACCCAGCGGACAGACTGCAGATAGACACAATGACCAAAGGCATCAGGGTTGGGCTCGTAAAACCGGTTGATCTCGAGGTGTGGTCCACTTGTACGGCTGTAAAGAGCATAGATGCAGATCTAGGGCGGGGACTTTAGTCTTCAGGGTCTCCTGGAAAGTTTAGCTGTGATTTAGTCCCGTCCCACACAGCATTCCAGCAGTTAGATGACGACGTCTCTTATCACAGATATCACTCATTTTGAGACACACCCGCATAGTTTCCAAAACAACCGCACTTTACACACAGAGAGATGGGATCTTTGTGTAAACACACAATATGCTTAAAACCTGTTTTGTGAGTATAGGTTATTTTAATAAAACGCGCTATACAGCATCTAAAGATGTATATCTGCAGCTGATTTGATTACAGGTAATATATGTATGCAGAAACATGGCATATACAGTGGCTCCTAAAAGTATTTAGACAATTTAGTCACACTTAACAATGTATGAATGTCTTTATTAATGTAATTGATCGTGGTTATTCAATCTAATCGCAATGATTTGACTGCAATAATTGTGCAGCTTAAATTTCAATCACATTTTGCCAAAGAATATAAAAAAAACACTGAAATGAAGGGTTTATTCAGACTGCATTATTATATTTAATGCTGTCACATCTAACATAAAAGTTTGTAAATATATAGTGTGTATACACAAACACACACAAACTTTTATGTTAGATGTGATTAACCGATTTGACAGCACTAAATAATATAATATAATAATGTTGTATTGTTAAAGCAAAAATTAACTCCTCAAATGTAAAATCTGTCATAATTTACTCACCCTCATGTGACTTCAAATGATTGATCAAAACACGGCAAGTTTGCAAAACTTGATCACACTTTAAATCATCATCCACTTCCTTTAAATGACATTTCTGCTTTTTAATCTAGTTTTGTGTTGCACTGAAGAACCATTGAGTGAAAGATGTTTATTTTGGGATTTTTGTTTATTTGAACCCTCTAGCCCTGATCACAGAGGAAAAAATTACTTTTTCTGTTGGACAAATAATGTTTATTTTTTCCCATGCATGTTTAGCTTTAAGGTTGACGTTTGTCTCTCTTTGTGTCTTTTGTAGGACTAAAGCAAGACTGAAGATTCATCAGATACCTCCAGAAACATAATGTAAATTCTTTATTATATGACTTTTCTAGATGATTAAACTCAATATTATAAGATGCAGATGACGAGCTGTAATTCCAAACTTCCACAAGGTGGCATCTAGGTTACATCTTCAATGTTGGGTTAAATGAAACTCTGGGATAAAACAGTGTTTTGCACTATTTTGTGTTTGCTGGTTTAATAAATTCTAGTGTCTGAAATTGTTTCCATCCGTTTTGTCTTACAGTAACTTTCAGTGGTTGATTATTATTGTTTTGATGTATAAATGTAGCTTATATTTGATCAGTTTTAATGAATGTGTGGACAATGTGACTTTATAATGCACAAATAGCAAAAGAAGAACATCAAATACAAACATTCAGCACAATTTAATTTTAGCACATTAATATGTAACCAGTATAGGACTTCATCTAGTAACTTAGACCAGGGGTTTTCAAACGGGGGTCCATGGAAAAGTCTAGAGAAAAATCAAGAAATTTAAGTAAATGAATAAGATTAAACATGTAAAATAAATGTGCTTTATT
>CM077174.1:40521406-40541406 GCA_039654105.1 Coreius guichenoti | reverse complement strand
TGTGATCCGAACAACACAAAGCTTGATGCTGTGAAATTGTGAGTGGGTCATCCTGGACAGGAATACATGGGGCCGAGGAGGACTCACGGACGGGCCAGACGGCGCAGGTCTGAGAGCCGTAATCCAGCCAGATTATGGAGAGCACCGCTCCACGTGACGCTCTCTGACTGTCAGATGCACGTACACACACACTTGCACACTTTCATTGGGCCATCCTCTGTGGAATTGGGGTGATATGCATATGTTGGCGCACAGGTATCACCCTAAATAGTGTCAAACTCCAGTCACATATTCTGGGATTGTACATTCGTCCACTGTCATTCAGGATGCCTCTGTTTACTGTGAAAAAGTGGCGTTCCTCTTTTTGTATTTTCTTGGGTTTTTTTGGAAGTTCACCAGATTCTGCAAAACCCATTTGTGACCCTGGACCACAAAACCAGTCATAAAGGTCAATATTTTGAAGATCACTGAGAAAGTTTGATTGAGATCATCTGAAAGCTGAATAAATAAGCTTTCCATTGATGTGTGGTTTGTTAGGACAATATTTGGCCGAGATACAACTATTTGAAAATCTGCAAAAAAATCTAAATATTGAGAAAATCTCCTATTGAGAAAGTCCTTAGGAATGCATATTACCACTAATAATACATTTTTGATATATTTACGGTAGGAAATTTACAAAATATCTTCATGGAACATGATCTTAATATCCTAATGATTTTTGGCATAAAAGAAAAATGGATAATTTTGACCCATACAATGTATTGTTGGCTATTGCCACAAATATCCCCGTGAGACGCATGACTGGTTTTGTGCTCCAGGGTCACATTTGAAGTTATCTCTGATCCAGAGCAGTTTCATTCATGCAAATCATTGCATTCATCTCTACTCTATAGTGTGCTTGAGAAAACAATCTGCAAAGTTTATTTAAGAGATCAATTTTTATTCTAGGTCAGTTTGGTTGCATTCATCGCAGGGACAAAAAGTGCAAGCGACTTTGGTAACACTTTATTTTTGTTACACAAGTTGCATGTAGTTGCTATAGCAATTACTATAAATTGTGCTTAATTACATGCAACTGACCCTAAACCAAACCCTATAGTAAGTACAGTAGTTAATTATTATTACTCAGCACTTAAATGTAACAATAAAGTGTAACCTATTTTTTTTTAACATGTACTTACATACAAAGTGTCTCTTGCACTTCTTGTCCCTCTCTGCGCTGAATGCAAATTCCCTTCAAAATCAAACCAAAAATTGATTTCTTAAATTAACTTTTGCAGGTCGTTTTCTCAAGTATAGGAACAGACAGTTTCCACATTGATTTTGCCTGATTAGAAGTACAGAAAGTGTAGCTGACTGTTGTCAAACAGGTTTCCTGAAATCTTGTGACCGTCTGTTATTGTCTGTGCAGGATTTACTCATTATATACTGAGCATTTTTGAACATCCAGAAAGCAGCTTTAAACAATTAGATGCTATTAAAGAGAAATATCGTTTGACATCATAATATTGCACAGTAGATTTTAAGAGAGAGTGATGATAAATATAAAAGTCTCACATATATCTTTCTATCTATCTATCTATCTGTCTATCTATCTATCTATCTATCTATCTATCTATCTATCTATCTATCCACCTGTCCATCCAACCATCCATCCATCCAACTATCTATTTATCCATCCATCCATCCAGCTATCTATTTATCCATCCATCCATCCAGCTATCTATTTATTCATCCATCCATCCAACTATCTATTTATACATCCATCCATCCAACTATCTATTTATACATCCATCCATCCAACTATCTATTTATACATCCATCCATCCATCCAGCTATCTATTTATTCATCCATCCATCCAACTATCTATTTATACATCCATCCATCCAACTATCTATTTATACATCCATCCATCCAACTATCTATTTATACATCCATCCATCCATCCAGCTATCTATTTATTCATCCATCCATCCAACTATCTATTTATACATCCATCCATCCAACTATCTATTTATACATCCATCCATCCAGCTATCTATTTATTCATCCATCCATCCAACTATCTATTTATACATCCATCCATCCATAAATCCATCAATTTATCCATATATCCATCCATCCATCTATCTGTCTATCCATCCATCCAACCATCCATCCATCCATCCATCCAACTATTTATTTATCCATCCATCCATCCATCCAACTATCAATTTATCCATCCATCCATCATCCAACTGTCTATTTATACATCCATCCATCCATCCATCCATCCATCCATCCATCCAACTGTCTATTTATACATCCATCCATCCAACTATCAATTTATCCATATATCCATCCATCCATCCATCTATCTGTCTATCCATCCATCCAACCATCCATCCATCCATCCAACTAACTATCTATTTATCCATCCATCCATCCATCCAACCATCCAACTATCTATTTATCCATCCATCCATCCATCCAACTATCTATTTATCCATCCATCCATCCATCCAACTATCTATTTATCCATCCATCCATCCATCCAACTATCTATTTATCCATCCATCCATCCATCCAACTATCTATTTATCCATCCAACTATCTATTTATCCATCCATCCATCCAACTATCTATTTATCCATCCATCCATCCAACTATCTATTTATCCATCCATCCATCCAACTATCTATTTATCCATCCATCCATCCATCCAACTATCTATTTATCCATCCAACTATCTATTTATCCATCCATCCATCCATCCATCCAACTGTCTATTTATACATCCATCCAACTATCTATTTATACATCCATCCATCTATTTATCCATACATCCATCCATCCATCCAACTATCTATTTATACATCCATCCATCTATTTATCCATCCATCCATCCAACTATCTATTTATCCATCCATCCATCCATCCAACTATCTATTTATACATCCATCCATCTATTTATCCATCCATCCATCCAACTATCTATTTATACATCCATCCATCTATTTATCCATCCATCCATCCAACTATCTATTTATACATCCATCCATCTATTTATCCATCCATCCATCCATCCATCCAACTGTCTATTTATACATCCATCCATCCAACTATCAATTTATCCATATATCCATCCATCCATCCATCTATCTGTCTATCCATCCATCCAACCATCCATCCATCCATCCATCCATCCATCCATCCATCCAACTATCTATTTATCCATCCATCCATCCACAGTATTGATTTTGTTGATCTAGTATTGACAATGCGATGATGCTTATTCTTGCCCGAATGATAAATAGAGACTCTAATTTGTGAGTCTCTAATTTTTCTGTACCATACACTTTTGGCGCTGGCCTAATTCAACCTCCACGTAACATAGTTACTCTCTCCCTCTCTGTAAAGCATGTAGACGTTAAGCCGATGAGATAACAGCCCTGGATGTGTACGTCTATGCAGACATGTCTCATTAATACATGCATGTTTGTGATAGCATTTGCTGGTAGGGATTCCTCTGAACAAATGCGCAATGTTGTCATTTCTGTTGCAGGATCCATTTACAGAGCACTTCCAGGTGTTTAGTTCTGTTCAGGAGTGTCATGAGAACCCGGGCGATGGCTCGGGTGAAACCCTGTGTTTTTGTCCCACAGAGGCGTGTGTGCATGGATGTTGATGTCGGAAACTGGGTTGTCTTTAGGTTCGGTCTTCCTGAGCGGAGTCCGCTGCGTTTCCTGTGCCGCTGTCATCTTCGGTCATTAATTTTGCATCTTCTGCCATTAGGAAATGGCCAGGCAGCATGAAGGTACCTTGAGGGCATGTGAGGAAAAATGTGCATGCTACTCTGAACTTTATGAAGAAAACTAGATCGATAGAGACAGAGTTATGCACTGCCATTGACCAAGTCGTCATCAGTAGTCTGAGCTGAAATGAATGATTTGGTACAGTGTTTTGAAGGAGATAGATGGAGGTTTCTCTCTGCTTCACTTCTAATCATTGTATCGCTCTGCCTCAGGGTTCACACCAGCGAACAGATCAATTCTGCCAATTAAAGTTCATCCGAAGCCACGCTGCACTTTCTGACCCTGAATGCAGCTTCACTTCTGAATTAACATATAAAATAGATTTCTTAAAGTTTGCAGATCGTTTTCTCAAGGATAGGAAGAAAGTTGGTTAGGTCAAAATTAGGTTGGAAAAAAAAAGGTTTAATATCTGTTATACATTTTTTTTTTTTATTATTATAATACATATTTTAATAAATATATTTAATTGTGATTTCCAGGACTGTAAAAGTCATAAAATATGTTGGAAATTTCTATGGCGAATATAGTATAATCAGTTTTTTCATTGGCTCTTTCTGAGTGCAGTTTCTATAAAATTATTTTATAGAATAAATTTAATATTAATCCTCTGGTACTGTTCGCGTGACGGTCAAAAAAGACCACATTTCAATGACATGATAGTACTATATTTTAGTTCGATAATGAAAATGAAATTTCCAACTTAAACTCTCATAAATCTTGAATGTTTTGGAGCACAGACTGAAGTTTGGTCTCTTTTTGAAGATGACCCTTGGCAGATTTTTGCTGAAGTGAAAAAAGTTTTAAAAAGCGAACTTGAAAAAAGTTACGTTTAGTAAAATTTTACATTTATTGTTGTGAAAAAATGCACAAAAATACAATTTTAAATTTTTATATGAAATATATATTTTACAAAACACATTTTACTGTAAAACTGAAAAAATCAAATCCATAAATCTAAACAAGCTGTGCTCCAAATTTGAGGTTGATATCTCAAAAAATGAGCTTTCAGTCAGATTTTGTTTGGGCGCAGTACCAAACGCTTCCACTAGAGGACATTCTCCATTCGTTTCTCATTTTTGACTTGTGTGACTATATTTGTCAGGACCGTTTAACCTTTTCCAATCATGTCCATGATTTTTGTGTGCGTTTACACAGCAAGTGCCAAAACCTTTACCAAGTTTCGTACCACTCCGAGGAAGTAAAAATTTCTAAAAAAACAAAACGTACAATTTTTCAGTCAAAAATGACCGAACAGCACCAGAGGGTTAAGTAAATCAAAACTAGTTACTGGATAAGTTCACTGGTGGTCAGACAGTGTGGGAACCAGTGTTTTCATTTACATACTATTATAGTATTTTTTTAATATTTTGATTTTTTTTTTATATATTTTCAATTTTCATTTGAAGTTTTAATAATTTTGTTAGGTGCTTTTGTCAATTTTATTAGTTTTGTTTTTTTAGTATTTTTTTTTTTTCTGTTTAGGTTTAATTTATTTAGTTTTAGTTTTTGGTAATTATTGCACTTCAACTTATTATTTTTTTTTTTCAGTTAATGAACTTTTTGAACAATTTAGTTTGTGTTTCAAGTTTCTTCTAAAATTGCATTTTATTTTATTTTATTTTATTTCAGCTTTTAATTAACGAAGTTTTAGGTTTAAAATTAAATTGACATTTTTTCCACAATAAACATTTTCCACAATATTTTTTTTCTTTTTTATTATGATATAAATATATTTTATTTAATATATTTAATTGTGATTTCCAGGACTGTAAATGTCATAAAATCTGTTGGAAAGCGTTATTATCATTTATTTACTAGTATTTATTTATATTTTGAATTAGCTTTTATTTTTTATATTTTCAGTTTTCATTTGAAGTTTTAATTATTTTGCTTTTGTCATTTTTATTAGTTTTGTTTTGTTTTTTGTCTATTTAGGTTCAAACTTTTTTTCAGTTAATGAACTTAAATTTAGTTTAAGTTCTTCAAGTTTATTTTAAAATTGCTTTTGATTTTATTTCAGCTTTATTTCAATTCACAAAAATGTTTTTTTTTAGTTTTAGTTAACATTAACAAACGCTGGTTCGAGCATCTCTTCATTAGGAACTATTTAAATATGCATTATCAACATAATCCTGAGGTTTCTCTCTTTAGTCACTTTGTAAAAGCTACAAATATGGCCATATTAAAAAAAAAAAAAATCATTGTGAATTTGCCCTTTCCACTTTTGCGTTTGAACAAAGAGGGTCAAAATGATGATGCTTTTTTCCCTTGATTTCCTTTTTCCCGCTGAAAAGCGGAGCAGCTGGAATATGCAGAGGACAGATGGAAGTTTCCACCTCGATTATCTTCAGCTAAAAATATCCGCTCAAAAATTAAACGACCATTGGGACTGCTAGCAAAGTGCCTGAGAGAGAGAGACGGGATAGGACGCCTGCCATCCTTTGGTTCGGGGATGAGGAATGAATAAATGATATGAGAGTTTTGAGCGAGATGGAGAGTCACCTTCAAGAGACGTGAGGTCGGCAGCGGGATAGAGGTCTAACCACAACACTAAAACACCTCTGGCTAGATCAGTGCTTCTCCGCTGCTGGGTCGTGACCCAGAAACAGGAAACAGGACGCAACTATCTGTTTAATAACACAATGATTAGTGTTTGTAACGGCACTTGAGCTTTCTGTAAGTGAACTCACTTTTGAGTGGAGTGACTCTCTCTGGAGATGATATCCACCCTAAAACACTTCTGTGTCTTTTAAAGAAGCCCGTTCTTTCAGGAACCGGGCCGATCAGAGACTCGCTGTGCTGTTCAAAGCAGCAGATATTCAGTGATTCCAGAGGAGGAAGGCACTTTATTCTTTTTCTTCTTCCTTTGTACTTTTATATCTCCAAGAGCTGGTCCTCCAGGTATACAACCTGGTCTCAGACTAATATGTTCGAGTCGACAGAGATCCAAGTCTATTTCAAGTCAAAGTTCTTGGGAAAAGGAAATGGGTTTGGTTCCCAAAAGAGCCTTTCAGTAGGAGATTTCGCACTAGGTAGTTATAAGAAGTAGCCACCTAGGGGAACTAAATCTTGTCCATTCGCACCGGCACTTATGACCTGCTGCTCTGGTTGTTTTGCGGGACTTTTATTTTGACAGCGATGAGAACGGATCAGCCTGAGCACACAACGCTCCCATTCTCCGTCTTCATTAGTTTACAATCTGTTTAACAGTCCAATATATATGTCATTAGCAGGGCGTGACATTAACACCCGCCAACCCGCCATTTGCGGGTGGATTTCGGCTGTGGCGTGTAACACAGTCACTCCCACGAGCCACTTTGGCGGGTTGAATTTTATTACAGTCTTCTCAAAAGGGATCTGTTATAATCGCGTTGTGCATTGTAACCAATCACACGCGATTCTGTTGAGCTTATGAATGCAATGTCTAATAATCAGAGGCGTTTTGTTGAGAGCGCGCTCTCACTCACTGAAATCTGCTCTCTCATCATAAACAATAAACGCAGAGATGTGTGTGATGTACATATGAGATTCATTCATCATACAGTGATTGACTGTTTTGTTCAGCAGCGAAAATAGTTTCAAACAAAGATCACAGCAGAACCACAGCGCATCTGATGTGACTGGCATAAAGTTGGCTTGACGTTGGACTTTGATATTTGCAAATTTTATGGACCGTCTCTAAAGTTACATACGACATACACGTTTCTAACTTCAATAGCATTTGAAGAGAATGGCTTACAGTCATAAAACCAACTGTAAAGTGTTCAGGTCTGATGCACACCTTTTAGATTTTTGATATTTAGTCAAATAAACTGTCAAATCACATGAAAATATGGATATGTATTTCACTAGGCTACTATGTAATATGTACTGTCTACTAAATATGTCATAGCTGATGAACACTGATGAGAATATTGCTTGAGAATAAATTATATTTACACCAAAAAAAATCTTTTTTTTTTTTTTCAGACAAGCAACTGTTAGTGTTTTTCTGTCTAGATTAAGGAGCTTTACACACAACCTTATCAGAGCTAAATAGGCCTATTTGATGACCTGTCATATATTTCATGTAGACTTGATTTGGCTGTGTATAGTGGTCTTTTACATATAGACAACAGCAAATTTCCCAACAACAACATTTTGGCCAATGAAAAAGCTGAGAGGCTAGTAACTTTGGAAAACCACAGTGGCTGGTGAGCAAAAAAATTAATGTCAAGCCCTGGTTATTAGATAGAACTGTTAAACAAAGAAAGTAAACGGTATACATAAAAGTATGATGTGGTTGATGCCCAATGTCGCTAGCTGAGCAGAAATACTTAGGGCCCTATTTTAACGATCTGAGCACATGGTCTGAAGCTCATGATGCAGGTGCAATGAGGGCGTGTCCGAATCCACTTTTGCTAGTTTAACGACAGAAAAAATGGTCGGCGCCCGGCGCATGGTCTAAAAGGGCTGTCCCTCGTCTCTTAATCAGTCATGGGTGTGTTTTGGGCGTAACGTGTAATAAACCAATCAGAGTCTCATCTCCCTTTCCCTTTAAAAGCCAGTTGTGCTCGCGACATGGCGGATAGATTGAACGCTTCTCCAGAGAGGAATCCTTTTATTTTTTATATTTGGCATGTGTGTGTGCTGCTGCTGCGTCCCTGTGTGTGTAATAAGCAGAGTGTACACGCGTTGTGCACCGCCTATAGACGCATATTACTAACATACCCTTTAAATAACACACAAAAAACTGCGCTATTGACTTTAGAGCAGGTTTGTGTTGGTCAATAGCGCAGTCGTTTTCAGTTCCTCACAATAGCAACAATGCTCCTGAACACACCTGGTTTAGACCAGACGCCCATGGGCGAACAGATGGGCGTGAGTCCATTTGCTGGATGTGAAAATGATAACTGTCAGGATGAAACTAGCAAAAAACACTTGCGTCGCGCCTGGTTGTTTTTTAAGTGTTTTTTGCTAGTTTCATCCTGACACAGTTATCATTTTCCCGTCCAGCTCCACGTTGTTTAAATAGCAAATGCACTGGCGCATCTGTTCACCCATGGGCGTCTGGTCTGAAAACCAGGTGTGTTCAGGAGCATTGTTGGAGCGTTACTATTGTGAGGAACTGAAAACGACTGCGCCATTGACCAACACACACCTGCTCTAAAGTCAATAGCGCAGTATTTTTAGTGTTATTTAAAGGGTGTGTTAGTAATATGAGCCTATAGACGGTGCACAATGTGCGTACACTCTGCTTATTACACACACTGGGACGCGCAGCAGCACACACACATTTTAACTATTAAAAATAAAAGGATTTCTCTCTGGAGAAGCGTTCAGTCTTTCCACTCGCATAGTGAATAGTGAATCCGCTCATGGTGCGAGCGCAACTGGCTTTTAAAGGGAATGGGAGATGAGACTCTGATTGGTTTATTGAACGTTACGCCCAAAACACACCCATGACTCATTAAGAGACTAGGGACAACCCTTTTAGACCATGCGCCAGGTGCACCGACCATTTTTTCCGTCGTTAAACTAGCAAAAGTGGATTCGGACACGCCCTGAGCTTCAGACCCTAAGAGTGTTTGAAACTCTGGGTTGTCCATCCTTACAGTTATCAGTAATCTATAAAAATACACTCTTTACAACAAAGGTTCTTTAATGGCACTGATGGTTCCATGAAAAACCTTTAACATCCATGGAATTCTTCCATTCCACAAAAGGTTCTTTTGGATTATTCAAATGTTCTTTACACTCTTTTAAGAACTGTTCACTAAAAAAAAAAAACGGTTCTTCTGTGGCATCACTGCAAAATCCCTTTTATTTTTAAGAGTGCACTGTAAAAAAAAATTGCAGCCTGAAATTAAATACAATCAACTTGGATGTTTAAGTCATTTCAACATAAATTACGTTAAACTGACTTTAAAAAATGAGTTGTATCTTGTATAACTTATAAAAAAAAGTTGAAAATGGCTTATTTTGATGAGTTAAAACAATGTAAAAACATATGTTGTCATAACTTATTGATCATATAATTTTTTACAGTGTGGGGAAAAATCATATTTTGTACAAATCTAGTGAACATCATGTTTGCACATTAAATGTCTGATTAAATCAAATCTAAAACTGAATTAAATATGGCGTTAACAGATTTTAAAGCTGGCATCTACCTACAAACCCCTAGCATTCACTGTAAAACTTAAAAAAGTAAGTGTTTGTGCTGCCTTAAAATTTTAAGTTTAGTCAACTTGAAATGTGAAGTTGTACTAAGTAACAATTTGGATATTTAAGTTGACTAAACTTAAAATTTTAAGGAAATTTAAACACTTACTTTTTTAAGTTGAAACAACTTTTTTTGTATTAGTGTTGTGGGGATTTTTGCACAGGAAAAAAAAAATCACTCATATTTTGTTTAGAATAGGTAAAAATCTAGTTGGCTTTTATGCAAAGGTGAGTTTTGTTTTACTGCAAATCCTCTAAAGGAAAAAAATACAATTTTTGCTCTGCAGAGAAGCAATTTCCAATTATAACAAAAACACAGGACAAAAATTAGACACTAATGAGGGTTGCAAACGAGAAAATGAGAAACGAGATAGAAAGGAGCTTCTTTGTTGTGAATTATTGGACTGTGATGCTACCAGCATTACAGCACAGACACCATTACTAAAGACAACACACACCTCTGACCTATTGATTTATATCAGCCTCTGCAATCACATCCACAGAATCACTCGTGACACCCCCTCTGCAAACAATATCTGGAGTGTGTGTGTGTGTGTGTGTTTGTGTACGGCTGAATTTTTTATTTGAAACATCAGCGTTTGCACACAGAATATTTTCACTTCTAAAATGGAATCAAATGCCATGTTAACAGATCTTAAAACTAACATCACTAAAACAGAATTACCAAAAAATATAATTGTTTTCAAACATTTTCCCAATCTGTTCACCAGTCTTCCATTGGTCAGACAAACAGATAGTCAGTCCCGAAAGGTAAACGCAGCGGTGTCCTCAAACAAACAGATTAATGTTTAATTTCAGTCCTGGGATTCAACCTACAAATCGATTACTTGTCTCTGCATATTAAAACTGGGATACGAGACATTGTTCTGAAAAGTTGCACATTGTCAATGTTTCAAATATTTAAATAAAGCTTCCATCGTCGAACATGCCTATTCGAAAAGACTCTGCAACGTCTTGGACTTTATCTCTGAGAACAAACACTGCTTCACTATTGTCAGGCAAAAATATAGGAATTTTTACATACATGCAAACTATGTAATTTCTGTGAAATTCGTTGTTCTGATATTGAAATATTGCCATAATTCATCTGATTTGTGCAAATCTGTGAATATGCATTTTGATTTAGCGTCTGCCGTTTTTGTTCAGACCAATTATATAATCATTTATTAGGCTCAAATGTGAAGTTTATCGTTTTGTATCATTTTGTCAAAACTGAATTGTAAAAGTGTTTAAACTGTGGTTTTTATGGTCGTTTTACAGTTTAGGATGCGACCATAGACATTGGTGTTGTTTCAAAAGAACATTACTACCTAAAAAAAAACAATTCTATTATCAGAATTTTCCGAAACTATTTCAACTGCAGATTCCAATCATTTTTTTGTATAAAAATCCCCCATTTGTGTTGTTTGTATGCATTTATTATGTAAATTCTTTATTTTAACACTCTTAGAAAGAAGGTCCAATGGGGTTCTATATAGAAATCTATATAGAATACTTAAATTTTAAAGAAATCTTTATGCCAAAAAGGTTGAGAAATGCCTTAAATGATTGCATACTTTCATGTTTAATGTGTTATTTAAATTTTTCTAGTGATAGAGTATGTTTAAATTAATAATTAATAAAAATAATTAATTAAAAATAAGTCCATAAAATGATCCCATGATGGAACCCCTAAAAGGTTCTATATATTAAGAGCCCTATGAAATCCGTTTTGTTTTTTTCCCAAATTCCGTTTTTTCTGTTCTAATTTTTCTGGATTCCGTTTGTTTTCGGTTTTAATTATTTTGGACTCCCATTTTAATGGTTAAATTAAATTTTAGTCATCAAAAAGCATGTATAATGAATTGAAATCATGAAACTTATACAATTTAACAATAATTTATTAAAAGTTTTTAAAAAAATTACATGTTTAGGGCCCTATGAAATACCCTTTTATTTTATTTCTTTTTACCAAATTCTGTGTTTTCTGTTTTAAGTTTTCTGGATTCAATTTTAGTGGTTTAATTAAATTTTAATAATCAATGATTTAAAAATCAATTTTTCTCAGAAATTCTGTGTTGTGTATTTTAATTTTTCTGGCAGTCAAATGAAGGCATAAAACATTAATTTATTTTTTAATCATATGAAATTAAACATACTTTTTTTGTCAAGCAATGTTCTGCACAACAGAGCTTTACTGTTAGAATTAAATGGAAAAATTGTGATTATTCCTTAAAAAAATAAGATTTAATAATAATTATTACTGTTAGTATTATTATTACATTGAGACGTAGCTAAATTCTACTGTACAACAGTAATATATTTCTGTCATAATTTCTTCAAGTTAAACCGAACTTTTATTTTGACGGGTTGCCGGGAAGAGCTTTGAGTTTCTGTGTGTTTCTGATATTATGATGATAGTTTTTCTCAGATGAAACGGTGAAATGCTGATGAAGTGACTCTGGAGATGAAGTTCATGTGTTCATGTCCTCATATAGAGGCTGAAAACACCACGAGCGTCACGCGCGCTTCAGTGTGTGTGTGTGGGAAATCAAACCATTCATTCACAGGATTCATATTTAAAGTCTTTTTGCGGTTTAATATTCACAGACATTAGTCTATATCGCAATTTGATTTAAATGTGCTGATCTGTTTTTGATTTATTCATCCCAGATTTGACAAATTCCGTGAAATTCTGCGTTATACAGAAAATTTAGTTTTTATGACTGGATTCCGTCCGTGTTTTCCACATCGCGGAAATCAAAGGGCCCTGATATATGAAGCGCATGACGGAACCCTTTAAAGGGGTCATGAAGTGGATTTTTTTATTATTTTATAATGTTTCCCGAGGTGCACTTATATTGTTAGTAAGATTTTTACATCATAAAATGTCATAATTTAGAAATAAAAGGCAATTTTCTATCCTGATTTTAGCCCTATGGCTTAAACACTCTGTTTGAAGGGGCGTATCTGCTGTGAGACTTCAGTGGAAACGCCCACTGCTGTGATTGGCTACTGTGAGACTTCAGTGGAAACGCCCACTGCTGTGATTGGCTGCTGTGCGACTTCAGTGTAAACGCCCACTGCTGTGATTGGCTGCTGTGAGACGTCAGTGTAAATGCCCACTGTTGTGATTGCTGCTGTGAGACTTCAGTGTAAACGCCCACTGTTGTGATTGGCTGCTGTGAGACTTCAGTGTAAACACCCACTGCTGTGATTGGCTGCTGTGAGACTTCAGTGTAAACACCCGCTGTTGTGATTGCTGCTGTGAGACTTCAGTGGAAACGCCCACTGCTGTGATTGGCTGCTGTGCGACTTCAGTGTAAACGCCCACTGCTGTGATTGGCTGCTGTGAGACTTCAGTGTAAACACCCACTGTTGTGATTGGCTGCTGTGAGACTTCAGTGTAAACACCCACTGCTGTGATTGGCTGCTGTGCGACTTCAGTGTAAACGCCCACTGCTGTGATTGGCTGCTGTGAGACGTCAGTGTAAATGCCCACTGTTGTGATTGCTGCTGTGAGACTTCAGTGTAAACGCCCACTGTTGTGATTGGCTGCTGTGAGACTTCAGTGTAAACACCCACTGCTGTGATTGGCTGCTGTGAGACTTCAGTGTAAACACCCGCTGTTGTGATTGCTGCTGTGAGACTTCAGTGGAAACGCCCACTGCTGTGATTGGCTGCTGTGCGACTTCAGTGTAAACGCCCACTGCTGTGATTGGCTGCTGTGAGACTTCAGTGTAAACACCCACTGTTGTGATTGGCTGCTGTGAGACTTCAGTGTAAACACCCACTGCTGTGATTGGCTGCTGTGAGACTTCAGTGTAAACACCCACTGTTGTGATTGCTGCTGTGAGACTTCAGTGGAAACGCCCACTGCTGTGATTGGCTGCTGTGCGACTTCAGTGGAAACGCCCACTGCTGTGATTGGCTGCTGTGAGACTTCAGTGTAAACACCCACTGTTGTGATTGGCTGCTGTGAGACTTCAGTGTAAACGCCCACTGCTGTGATTGGCTGCTGTGCGACTTCAGTGGAAACGCCCACTGCTGTGATTGGCTGCTGTGAGACTTCAGTGTAAACACCCACTGTTGTGATTGGCTGCTGTGAGACTTCAGTGTAAACGCCCACTGCTGTGATTGGCTGCTGTGAGACTTCAGTGTAAACGCCCACTGCTGTGATTGGCTGCTGTGCGACTTCAGTGTAAATGCCCACTGCTGTGATTGGCTGCTGTGAGACTTCAGTGTAAACGCCCACTGCTGTGATTGGCTGCTGTGCGACTTCAGTGTAAATGCCCACTGCTGTGATTGGCTGCTGTGAGACGTCAGTGTAAATGCCCACTGCTGTGATTGGCTGCTGTGAGACTTCAGTGGAAACGCCCACTGCTGTGATTGGCTGCTGTGCGACTTCAGTGTAAATGCCCACTGCTGTGATTGGCTGCTGTGAGACGTCAGTGTAAATGCCCACTGCTGTGATTGGCTGCTGTGCGACTTCAGTGGAAACGCCCACTGCTGTGATTGGCTGCTGTGAGACTTCAGTGTAAACGCCCACTGCTGTGATTGGCTGCTGTGAGACTTCAGTGTAAATGCCCACTGCTGTGATTGGCTGCTGCGAGACTTCAGTCTAAACGCCCACTGTTGTGATTGGCTGCTGTGAGACTTCAGTGGAAACGCCCACTGCTGTGATTGGCTCGAATACTTTTACTACGTCTTTTACTATTACAGCTGTCGAGATTAATGAATCGTGAAAAGTGTTGATTATTGCATTATATTTAGATCTATTCCTATCACATGAAAGGTTGCAGTGACGAGCATTGAGTAACGTTAGATGACAGAGTCTGCTGGTCACTTGAATGCAGTGATCTCTTCATTGCAACGTGATTTCTCTCACGAAATGCTTTCATCATAACTAACAGCAAACACGATATCGATATGAATACAGTGAGAGCTTCATTGTGCAGCATAACAGCTTCATTCATTATAACGGCAGTTTTGGCAAGTGTCCTATCCAGATAAAAGTATGTCTGTAAAGCCTAACATCGGGATCATTCGGCAGGATGTTTTTCCACAGCCAGGAACGGCACATCTGCGTGGCATCGCAATCTTATTGTAAACACACAGCTACTTCTTCAGACCCACTCGCTGCACATCAACGGACCTGTGGCCGTGACAACGACGCGATGCCGATGATGCAAAATTAGGCGTAGTTGTCTTGCGCTGTCATATGCAAACGACTGGTGCTAGGTGACGTCACCTTGCCCCATAGGATCCACAATGAGCCGTATTTGGTTTTAATTTTTAATGGTACCAACACCTCGTCAAGATCAAGATCAAGATGGTTTCTCATGTCATCACCCCTTTAAGATTCCATATAGAACCTTTTCTTCTAATATTGTAGCTTCTCAAATAAATACTCAATCACTAAGTCACTAAAGGTCATGTTTCAAACGCTTTACAATAACAGCAGATGTATGGCGACGCTTGAGTCATTTTCTGCCCATCTCGTCTTGCTGTAGTATTTACACCTTCTCTCTCCATCACAGGGAATCAATATCTGACCACAGAGCGCACTTGCTGTGGGCAGTTAACATGAAAACTATGTTACAGTCGAATCAATAGCCGTTACTGGTTTAAATGGATCGTTAGTGCAGGTGGACGCGTCTGTTCATTTGTATTGCTGTGGCTCTGGAGGATAATGTTCTTTAATTCTGGTGTGTGCAAGAGTCATGTTCATCCAGAGGAAAGTGTTGAGCTTTTACAGCTCAGGTTTGATCTCTCGGAAGAATCTTATGAGATGTGTTTGAGTTCATATCGAGATCTCTGACTTCTCATTGCAGATTTTGGTATATTGGCAAAGTGAGCACCGAATGCTGAATCGAGCTGTCGTTCACGTCTTATTTAGTTCCTGAATTGAATCAATGTGTTTAAACGAATCGGTTGAACAAATGATTAATTGACTCACTCGTAATGATATAGTCACGTGTTTCGTTTCTGAATGAATCTGTGTGATTGAACAAATTGGTTGAATGAATGATTCACTGACTCACGTGTTTCGTTCCTGAATGAATCAGTGTGCTTGAACTTTATGAATAATTCACTGACTCGCGTGTTTTCGTTCCTGAATGAATCAGTGTGCTTGAACTTTATGAATGATTCACTGACTCACGTGTTTCGTTTCTGAATGAATCTGTGTGATTGAACAAATTGGTTGAATGAATGATTCACTGACTCACGTGTTTCGTTCCTGAATGAATCAGTGTGATTGAACAAATTGGTTGAATGAATGATTCACTGACTCACGTGTTTCATTCCTGAATGAATCAGTGTGTTTGAACAAATTGGTTGAATGAATGATTCACTGACTCACATGTTTCGTTCCTGAATGAATCAGTGTGTTTGAACGAATTGGTTGAATGTATGATTCACTGACTCACGTGTTTCATTCCTGAATGAATCAGTGTGTTTGAACAAATTGGTTGAATGAATGATTCACTGACTCACATGTTTCGTTCCTGAATGAATCAGTGTGTTTGAACGAATTGGTTGAATGAATGATTCACTGACTCACGTGTTTCGTTCCTGAATGAATCAGTGTGTTTGAACGAATTGGTTGAATGAATGATTCACTGACTCACTTGTTTCGTTCCTGAATGAATCAGTGTGTTTGAACGAATTGGTTGAATGAATGATTCACTGACTCACTTGTTTCGTTCCTGAATGAATCAGTGTGTTTGAACAAATTGGTTGAATGAATGATTCACTGACTCACGTGTTTCGTTCCTGAATGAATCAGTGTGTTTGAACAAATTGGTTGAATGAATGATTCACTGACTCACGTTTTTCGTTCCTGAATGAATCAGTGTGTTTGAACAAATTGGCTGAATGAATGATTCACTGACTCACTTGTTTCGTTCCTGAATGAATCAGTGTGTTTGAACAAATTGGTTGAATGAATGATTCACTGACTCATTTGTTTCGTTCCTGAATGAATCAGTGTGTTTGAACAAATTGGTTGAATGAATGATTCACTGACTTACTTGTTTCGTTCCTGAATGAATCAGTGTGTTTGAACAAATTGGTTGAATGAATGATTCACTGACTCATGTGTTTCGATCCTGAATGAATCAGTGTGCTAGAATGAAGTGTTTGAGTGATTCAGTGACTCACTCATAAAGACAGTGACTTATTTCGTCCCTTAATGAATTAGCATTTTTGAATGAATCATTTGAACGCATGAATCAATGAATCACTCATAACGACAGTCACTTGTCACCACTTACTGGAATAACAATGAAACCTGCAGAGAGTCACTGAAATAACATCATTAATACACTAACTAACTGTTGTTTAGTAAATATCATCTATATTTTCTTTCAGTTTTTACATCATATGACTGGAATCGAGCTATCTTTCACGTCTTCTTGCACTTAAACGGACATATTCACACAATTACGTCAAAAAATAAAATACATAGTCTTTTATATCTTAAGTGAACATAAACAGTAAAGAAATAAGACGCATGTATAATAGTATATTGGATCCGTGCAGCTCTTAAAGTGACAGTAGCCACTTAATGGTGAAGATTATGCAGATCTATTGTATTTGTGCTATTGCTCGTATTTTGATTATTTGTTCTTATTTTATTACTGACAGTTGTCTTTAACAATATTTTGAAATGTATATGAGTTGAGATATCCACCTGTTTGTGTGTTCGGGTGGAGTCTGAACATCTGCCACCACTGCAGGTCAGAGCTTTCTATCTGAATAACCGCTCGATTTATGCACAGACAGATTCATACTTCTCGTTTCTCTCCACCATATGGAAATCTTGAACAGCAGAAGCTCATCTGTCCTGTCAGATCTGTCGCTCCCTCTTCACGCTGTTCGTTCTGTCACAGGAAGAACGGATGGTGGGGCTGCAGGAACCGGATGGCTCATTTCTTACTGAACACCCTGCAGCTGAGGCTTTATGTCTGCTTGATAGAATATCTGAAATTAATTTCAGCTCGAAAGAGAAAGAAAAGCCGAGTGATTTGACTTCTGGCCACCGGTGCGACTGCATGTGTCGTTCCCCAAGAGAAGAGCTGTATGCAGACTTTATTTTGTAAGTCTAGCTAACTTATAATATCAGTGAAGATTTCTTGCGCAAAAAACAAACTGACGGAAGTTTTGTTATCCTTATAAAAGTGTGAATCGGTTGAATTAATGATTCATTGACTCACTCATAATGAATGATTGAACGAATGATTCACTGACTCGCTCATAATGATAGTCAGTTGTTTAGTTCCTGAATTAATCAGTGTCTTAAAATGAACTGTTTGAGTGATTCAATGACTCACTCAAAATGAAAGTCACTTGTTTTGTTCCTGAACCATTTGGTGTGTTCGAACAAATCAGTTAAATTAATGATTTATTGACTCATTCGGAATGAGTCATTTGTTTCGTTCCTGAATGAATTAGTGTGTTTGAACAAATTGTTAGAATAAATGATTCATTGACTCACTCATAATGATAGTCACTTGTTTCGTTCCTGGATGAATTAGTGTGTTTGAACAAATTGTTAGAATAAATGATTCATTGACTCACTCAAAATGAAAGTCACTTGTTTCGTTCCTGAATGAATTAATGTGTTTGAACGAATAGTTAGAATAAATGATTCATTGACTCACTCATAATGATAGTCACTTGTTTCGTTCCTGAATGAATTAGTGTGTTTGAACAAATTGTTAGAATAAATGATTCATTGACTCACTCAAAATGAAAGTCACTTGTTTCGTTCCTGAATGAATTAATGTGTTTGAACGAATAGTTAGAATAAATGATTCATTGACTCACTCATAATGATAGTCACTTGTTTCGTTCCTGAATGAATTAATGTGTTTGAACAAATTGTTAGAATAAATGATTCATTGACTCACTCAAAATGAAAGTCACTTGTTTCGTTCCTGAATGAATTAATGTGTTTGAACGAATAGTTATAATGAATGATTCATTGACTCACATGTTTCGTTCCTGAATGAATCTGTGTGATTGAACAAATTGGTTGAATGAATGATTCACTGACTCACGTGTTTCGTTCCTGAATGAATCAGTGTGTTTGAACAAATTGGTTGAATGAATGATTCACTGACTCACGTGTTTCGTTCCTGAATGAATCAGTGTGTTTGAACAAATTGGTTGAATGAATAATTCACTGACTCACGTGTTTCGTTTCTGAATGAATCAGTGTGTTTGAACAAATTGGTTGAATGAATAATTCACTGACTCACGTGTTTCGTTTCTGAATGAATCAGTGTGTTTGAACAAATTGGTTGAATGAATGATTCACTGACTCACGTGTTTCGTTCCTGAATGAATCAGTGTGCTTGAACTTTATGAATGATTCACTGACTCACGTGTTTCGTTCCTGAATGAATCAGTGTGATTGAGCAAATTGGTTGAATGTATGATTCACTGACTCACATGTTTCGTTCCTGAATGAATCAGTGTGTTTGAACAAATTGGTTGAATGAATGATTCACTGACTCACGTGTTTCGTTCCTGAATGAATCAGTGTGCTTGAACTTTATGAATGATTCACTGACTCACTTGTTTCGTTCCTGAATGAATCAGTGTGTTTGAACGAATTGGTTGAATGAATGATTCACTGACTCACTCATGAATGTTTTGTTCCTGAACCATTCGGTTTGTTTGACCAAATCAGTTAAATTAATGATTTAATCATTCACTTATAATGATAGTCACTTGATTCATTCCTGAATCAATGTGTTTGAACAAGTCAGTTGAATGAATGATTCATTGACTCACTCAAAATGAAAATCACTTGTTTCGTTCCTGAATGAATCAGTGTGTTTGAATGAATTGGTTGAATGTATGATTCATTGACTCGTTATAATAATCACTTGTGTTGTTCCTGAATGAATCAGTGTGTTTGAACAAATTGCAAGAATGAATGATTCATTGACTCACTCATAATAATAGTCACTTGTTTCGTTCTTGAA
>CM077174.1:40456406-40516406 GCA_039654105.1 Coreius guichenoti | reverse complement strand
TCTTCCATCGCGCCATTAGTGTCATGTGATCGCAGTTCGTGTCCACCTGAGTTGACGTCATTCGCCTCCGTCCCTTTTTCAATGACGTACGACTCGCATTTACTGGGGAATATCCGATTTGACCGCTTACATGGCAGACGCAAATGCACGTATCCGAATCATATCGGATTTATTACCACATATGAGTGAGGCCTGAATCCGATCTGAGGATATCGGAATTAATGCGTTTTTGTCCTGCTTACACGTTCACATGTCATATCTGATCTGTGCCACATGAGAGGGAAAAATCGGAATTGGGTCACGTGAACCATGCAGTGTAAATGGGGCCAAAGTGACAGCAGCCTAATACTACTATTAGACCCACCCGAAAAACACTATTTCATTTGTATCTTAGTTCTATTGTTGCTTGATTATTTGTACTTATTTTTATTACTGTTTATTTGTATTTAATAATGTTTTAAATGTATTAATAATACATGTATTAGTTAGGCTAATGAGAAAATTATGAATTTTCACTAGTATCTAAAATTTTGGTGTTTCATGGCCAGTAAAAATATTTATGGCTGAAAGGCAAAAAGTGTGGGAAAAAGTTAGTTTTCTTTATTAATCAATATTTTTAAACAGCGTAAGTTTATAAGACAGTATGTAAAACAGTATTTAATAGGCTACTCAATCAGAGTAAACACAACTACAAGCCAAGTACACTTAGAATACTTTATTATACTTTTAAGTATATCTCAATATACTAAATATACTTAGACCTTTCTAAGTCAAGTATACTTAAGTGCAATTTTAAGTATATTTCTGAGAAGCACATAAAAAGTAGTTTTATAAGGGCAAAATCCCACAGACGCACATTAAAGGGCTGCTAAAACCCCAACTAAAACTTTTTTTCCCCAGTTTTTTGTATTCTTTATTTATTATTTCACTTCATTCAGTTTGCTTTTTCTTAGAATACTCAATTTTATCCGAATTAAGTTCATTTTCATTTAATATTTATTCGCTGCTGCTGCATTAAATGTTAAAGTGATCACATTAAATCATGTTGCATTAAAAACTCAACACCAGAAAGTGTGTATATGAGGGCTGAGAATGAAACAGGAAGTGATGTCATCTGGTTTCCTGCCTAGTCCCCATGTGACGCAGGAGGTTTTTTTCGTGTTTACTGATGGATTTGTTTCTGTGCTTTTCTCACATCATTGATTTGGATTGCATCATGCCAACAGAGGTTGTTTTCTTAAAGCTTAAAAATGTTTGTGTCTCATGTTTTTATGTATTGACTTTTTGGTTTATCGAAGGGGTAAGTTGTGCACGCAGTGATTTTACCGCAGTAAAGGGTTGTTTTTAATATCCTGGAGTGGATGTTATGAAGCGTTGGTGAGAGCCGTCCTGAAACTGCCCGCTGTAAATACTGTGGCTTTCTCCTCGTATATCCTCAACCATGCCAGGCATTCTGTTCTCGAGCCGGTTTCCGTGGCAATCGAGGGCCGTCTCTGTGGCGATGGCTGTCCTAGCGAGGGCTCTGGAGCCAGACACGGCTTGTGTGCTTTGTTCCTGTTTATTAGCATGTGAATTCATCGCTGCCGAAGAGTTTTCCTGGAACAACGGGCTCCCTGTTCGAGCGGCCCTCACACGGGAGGGGCCTCTGATAGACGCGACTGCGCTTAAAGTCTTCATGATGACCGTTGCCTTTGGGCTCCGTTTGTCATGTGCTTTTAAATTTGCCAAATCAAAGTTTAGTGATAATGCAAAGCTCAGAGGAACATTTTTATTAAGTTGGCTTGAGAGAGATCAAAGACTTGAGATAGCCAACTTACTGACATCCTATTTAAACTTATTCTTCTTCTTCCCAGAGCTTTAAATCTACAACCACCAAACTCGGCTCAGACCTTCAGTCTGTTCTGACTCGGGTCGCTGTATCTGTTCTAACTGATCCGACTTATGGTTTTCCTAAAAATGAAGATTAGAAATCTATCTATCTGTTTGTCTATCCGTCTATTGGTTTTTCTATCCATGAAATGGTCCATGCCCATCCATGGAACCATCCATGATGGTTTTTCCATCCATCCATCCATCCATCCATCATACAATTTCTATCTATCCATCTGTCTGTCCATCCATCCATGCATCCATCCATCATCCATCCATTCATCATACAATTTCTATCTATCCATCCGTCTGTCCATCCATCCATGCATCCATTCATCCATCCATCCATCCATCCATTCATCATAAAATTTCTATCTATCATCCATCTGTCCATCCATCCATCCATCTATTCATCATAAAATTTCTATCTATCATCCATCTGTCCATCCATCTATCCATCTATCAATCTATCTATTGTTCTATCTACCGTTCAATCCATCCGTCCATCTATCATCTATCTATCATACAATTTCTATCTATCCATCCGTCTGTCCATCCATCCATCCATCCATCCATCCATCCATGCATCCATCCATCCATCCATCCATTCATCATACAATTTCTATCTATCCATCCGTCTGTCCATCCATCCATCCATCCATCCATTCATCATAAAATTTCTATCTATCCATCCGTCTGTCCATCCATCCATCCATCTATCCATCAATCTATCTATTGTTCTATCTACCGTTCAATCCATCCATCCATCTATCATCTATCTATCATACAATTTCTATCTATCCATCCATCCATCCATCCATCTATCCATTTCTATCTATCCATCCGTCCGTCCATCCATCCATCTATCTATCTATCTATCTATCTATCTATCTATCTATCTATCTATCTATCTATCTATCTATCTATCTATCTATCTATCTATCTATCATACAATTTCTATCTATCATACAATTTCTATTTATCTATCATACAATTTCTATCTATCCATCCATCCATCCATCCATCCATCTATCCATTTCTATCTATCCATCCGTTCGTCCATCCATCCATCCAATCTATCATACAATTTCTATCTATCCATCTATCCATCCATCTATTCAAACCAAAGCTTTTAAAACTTCTTCAAACTTTCTGGTCAGGACTTTTCAAGCCAACTTTAACGTTTGTCTCGACAAACTTTTTTTTTTTTATCTAGTTGTTGTTGCTTCATATCTCGGGAGACTTCCCAAACCTCGTTCAAGTATCAACAAATACATTGAATTTTAATTAGCTTTTAATTTTTTGAGAAATGATTAAGTTCGTATAACGATCTCAGAGTTTTGAAAGCAGACTTTGGTGCACAGTTTGAGACGTTGTTGAGATGTCTTCTAAAAAAAAATAGAGGAAACATAAGATTACTAAATTGATTTTCTCTGGAGAAAACTATGGAATGCAGGAGATTTTCTGTTTGCTCCATTTTAGCTCCCATTTTATCTTAATATATGGAATAAATATATGGAGTATTAATGTGGATAGCAGCTCAGATCATTATTGGTTATTATTTTATGAGAAATGTTTGAGATTCATACTGGCATTGTTGAGAACAGAAGCACAGATGCTTACAAGATAACACCGCCAGTCTCTTCACAAAATACTTACATCATACACAATATACACAGCCAGCGATTTCCGCTCACATTCACACGATTGACCCGCCCGAGAGCCGCCAGGAGGGCTGATTTCAATCAGTGACACAAATACAGTATCAGATCCGTGATCGCACAGAGGGACGAGGATCAATGACGAACATCAATGGTCATGAAGCTGTTGTTCGCTCTGATCCTGCAGGAGATCGTTCCCACCGAGGACACGCGGCTGATGATGTTTGACTGTCTCAGTATTGATTTACGGCCCATCAGTCAGACGGGACCGCGGACAGACGGATTTCACAGGGACCAATTAAAAGGTGTAATTGATGAGGTGCCACAAGCTGATTTACACTAAAGTGTCAAAAACCCCATGTGTCACAGAGAGAGAGAGAGAGAGTGCATGTTAGCTTCATCTGCATCCTAAATTCAGCTGTGCTTCTTCAGGCTGTACAGTATACAGGGTTGAGGGGATGGATGGATGATACATGGACAGATAGATGGATGGATGATACATGGACAGATAGTAGATACACTATATTGCCAAAAGTTTTGGGACGCCTGCCTTTACATGCACATGAACTTTAATGACATCCCATTCTTAATCCGTAGGGTTTAATATGGAGTTGGCCCACCCTTTGCAGCTATAACACAGGGTTTTTCCTGGGTCAAAAATGGTCTTCGGTGGTGGCTGACAGACATGGTCATCCAGACACATAGTACCCTACCCACGTGATCTGCGAACGCAATACTGACAATAAATTTAAAATAAATGCAAAGAAACAGTTTATAATTTTTGCTTATCTTATTTTGATATCTCACGTTATGTATGATCTGTTACCTTGATGTTTGTTTCTTTTGTTCCTCATTTTTTTACACTATTTACTGAAAATTGTTTTGGTATATAATCATATCAATATTAAAAAGCAGCATTAAAATAAGGCTTTGGTGGGACAAAAATTCGTTTTGGCGGCCGCCAAAAAAATTTCAATGCAGGAAAAACCCTGTAACAGCTTTAACTCTTCTGGGAAGGCTTTCCACAAGGTTTAGGAGTGTGTTTATGGGAATTTTTGACCATTCTTCTAGAAGCGCATTTGTGAGGTCAGGCACTGATGTTGGACGAGAAGGCCTGGCTCGCAGTCTCCGCTCTAATTCATCCCAAAGGTGTTCTATCGGGTTGAGGTCAGGACTCTGTGCAGCCCAGTCAAGTTCCTCCACACCAAACTCGCTCATCATGTCTTTATGGACCTTGCTTTGTGCACGGGTGCGCAGTCATGTTGGAACAGGAAGGGGCCGTCCCCAAACTGTTCCCACAAAGTTGGGAGCATGAAATTGTCCAAAATGTCTTGGTATGCTGAAGCATTAAGAGTTCCTTTCACTGGAACTAAGGGGCCAAGCCCAACCCCTGAAAAACAACCCCACACCATAATCCCCCCTCCACCAAACTTTACAATTGGCACAATGCAGTCAGGCAAGTACCGTTCTCCTGGCAACCGCCAAACCCAGACTCGTCCATCAGATTGCCAGACAGAGAAGCGTGATTGGTCACTCCAGAGAACACGTCTCCACTGCTCTAGAGTCCAGTGGCGGCGTACTTTACCCCACTGCATCCCAGGCTTTGCATTGCACTTGGTGATGTAAGGCTTGGATGAGCTGCTCGGCCATGGAAACCCATTCTATGAAGCTCTCTACACACTGTTCTTGAGTTAATCTGAAGGCCACACGAAGTTTGGAGGTCTGTAGCTATTGACTCTGCAGAAAGTTGGCGACTTCTGCACACTGTGCCCCTCAGCATGCGCTGACCCCGCTCTGTGATTTTACGTGGCCTACTACTTCGTGGCTGAGTTGCTGTTGTTCCCAATTGCTTCCACTTTGTTATAATACCACTAACAGTTGAGCGTGGAATATTTAGTAGTGAGGAAATTTCACGAATAGACTTATTGCACAGGTGGCAACCTATCACGGTACCACGCTTGAGTTCACTGAGCTCCTGAGAGCGACCCATTCTTTCACAAATGTTTGTAGAAGCGTCTGCATGTCTAGTGCTTGATTTATACACCTGTGGCCATGGAAGTGATTGAACACCTGAACTCAATGATTTGGAGGGGTGTCCCAATACTTTTGGCAATATAGTGTAGATGGATGGATGATACAGATGCAAACCCGATTCCAAAAAAGTTGGGACACTGTACAAATTGTGAATAAAAAAGGAATGCAATAATTTACAAATCACATAAACTTATATATTATTCACAATAGAATATAGATAACATATCAAATGTTGAAAGTGAGACATTTTGAAATGTCATGCCAAATATTGGCTCATTTTGGATTTCATGAGAGCTACACATTCCAAAAAAGTTGGGACAGGTAGCAATAAGAGGCCGGAAAAGTTAAATGTACATATAAGGAACAGCTGGAGGACCAATTTGCAACTTATTAGGTCAATTGGCAACATGATTGGGCATAAAAAGAGCCTCTCAGAGTGGCAGTGTCTCTCAGAAGTCAAGATGGGCAGAGGATCACCAATTCCCCCAATGCTGCGGCGAAAAATAGTGGAGCAATATCAGAAAGGAGTTTCTCAGAGAAAAATTGCAAAGAGTTTGAAGTTATCATCATCTACAGTGCATAATATCATCCAAAGATTCAGAGAATCTGGAACAATCTCTGTGCGTAAGGGTCAAGGCCGGAAAACCATACTGGATGCCCGTGATCTTCGGGCCCTTAGACGGCACTGCATCACATACAGGAATGCTACTGTAATGGAAATCACAACATGGGCTCAGGAATACTTCCAGAAAACATTGTCGGTGAACACAATCCACCGTGCCATTCGCCGTTGCCGGCTAAAACTCTATAGGTCAAAAAAGAAGCCATATCTAAACATGATCCAGAAGCGCAGGCGTTTTCTCTGGGCCAAGGCTCATTTAAAATGGACTGTGGAAAAGTGGAAAACTGTTCTGTGGTCAGACGAATCAAAATTTGAAGTTCTTTTTGGAAAACTGGGATGCCATGTCATCCGGACTAAAGAGGACAAGGACAACCCAAGTTGTCATCAGCGCTCAGTTCAGAAGCCTGCATCTCTGATGGTATGGGGTTGCATGAGTGTGTGTGGCATGGGCAGCTTACACATCTGGAAAGGCACCATCAATGCTGAAAGGTATATCCAAGTTCTAGAACAACATATGCTCCCATCCAGACGTCGTCTCTTTCAGGGAAGACCTTGCGTTTTCCAACATGACAATGCCAGACCACATACTGCATCAATTACAACATCATGGCTGCGTAGAAGAAGGATCCGGGTACTGAAATGGCCAGCCTGCAGTCCAGATCTTTCACCCATAGAAAACATTTGGCTCATCATAAAGAGGAAGATGCGACAAAGAAGACCTAAGACAGTTGAGCAACTAGAAGCCTGTATTAGACAAGAATGGGACAACATTCCTATTCCTAAACTTGAGCAACTTGTCTCCTCAGTCCCCAGACGTTTGCAGACGGTTATAAAAAGAAGAGGGGATGCCACACAGTGGTAAACATGGCCTTGTCCCAACTTTTTTGAGATGTGCTGATGCCATGAAATTTAAAATCAACTTATTTTTCCCTTAAAATGATACATTTTCTCAGTTTAAACATTTGATATGTCATCTATGTTGTATTCTGAATAAAATATTGACATTTGAAACTTCCACATCATTGCATTCTGTTTTTATTCACAATTTGTACAGTGTCCCAACTTTTTTGGAATCGGGTTTGTAGATAGATGGATGGATGGATGGATAAATAGATAGACAGACGAAATGATAGAAGGATAAATAGATGGATGGATGATAAATGGACAGACATATAGAGCTGCAGTGGATGTGAATGAGTTTCTGTCCAGAGCAAACATGATGTTTCGACGCACAGCACAAACACACAGCGCACACACACACACACACAGCACAAACACACAGTGCTAGTGAATAATCCAGCACACTGAAGTTTACTCTGCTGAGGAGGAGTGTTACGGCTGGGCATTGACTTTGTGTGAGTAAATGCTTCCACTGACTCCATAATCCTTAAGAGCAGCATGCGGCGCATATCCACGTAATCCATGCAAGACTTCAAAACAGCACACGGATTACACGTGTAAGAACCCACCTCCGTGCGTCTGCTGACCTCTGACCCCTGCGGCAGTGGAAAACCTGCTGTATTATTCATCCTTCAACTGAGTTTGCGCTCGTGCAGCTTGAATCGTGACCTAATCTCATGTAGTAGGCATTGCATTAGGCCTGTTTACACCTGCTCACTTCACTTCAGCTATCCGATCGTGAAAAGACCAGGTGTAAATGAAATGGCTTTGATAAATCAGAAAGCTATCTGATCTGTAAAAACACATGAAGTGACCAGGTGTAAACAGGCCCTATACGTCTTACACACATGCACTTGCTTGCTGTTTTAGTTTCAGTGCATCTGTCATTGAAATTAATGTGCATGTAGTTAACGTACAGTACGTCTAAATTAAGCGTGCATGGGCTTTTCTGAAAGGTACGCTGAATGATTAATGATCTTTATCTAAATCTAGGTTAAGTCTCAGGAGATTTAAAAAAATCAATATTCATAGGGGAATATGTGATTAAGGGTGCACTCAGTAATTTGTTCATTATTCAAAAGTTTTACACATTAAGACATTAATAGTGTATTTAAAAGGTTTAAAATTATGAACGCTGACAGGAGAAAAAGCTGCGTTATTCTACAGTGAATAACATTAGGATGGTGCAGAAGACGTCAGAGGTGATGCAGTTCTGTCTGAAATATCCAGGGATGAAAGTGTTGCATTAGAGTCTCATCGCTGTTGATTGGTGAAATGTGTTTGTGGGACATTTCATATCCATCTATCACTTCATGACATTCAGCACGGAGAAATCAATAGCACACAGGGCAGGTTGAGTCTCGTCTCGTGCACCGGATGGTTAAAGATGTCAGACAGCGCGGACGTTTATCGTGATTGAAAGTCCAGTGTTTGCTCCGAATCAGCCACGCGACTGATGGATGTGACACTTCAGCAACCTTTGATTTGTTCTTTTCAGACTAAAGCCGATCGGCCCAAAACTAAAGAGACACTGAACGTTTAAGACAGTCAAGTGAGATTATTTATTTTGTTTTATTTTATTTTATTTTATTTTATTATTATTTTTTATTTGTCTTGTATTATTTTGTTTAAATTTAATTTAATTTATTTGTCTTGCATAATTTTTATTTTATTTATTATGTTTTATTTGTCTTGTATTATTTTGTTTCGTTTTAATTTAATTTAATATTTGTCTTGTATATTTTTATTTTAATTATTATGTTTTATTTGTCTTGTATTATTTTGTTTCATTTGATTTATTTGTCTTGACTTGTATCATTTTTATTTCATATTTTATTTATTATGTTTTATTTGTCTTGTATAATTGTATTTAATTTTTTATTTATTTTAATTAATTATTTGTCTTGAAAAATATATAATTTTATTTTATTTTAATTTAATATTTGTCTTTATTTTATTTTATTTATTTTGTTTTATTTGTCTTGTATTATTTTGTTTAATTTTATTTAAATTTAATATTTCTCTCTTATTTTATTTATTTGTCTTGTATAATTTTTATTTTATATTTTATTTTATTTTATTTAGTTAGATTTATTTGTCTTATATTATTTTAATTTCATTTTAATTTAATATTTGTCTTGTATATTTTTATTTTATTTATTTTGTTTTATTTGTCTTGTATTATTTTGTTTAATTTCATTTAAATTTAATATTTCTCTCTTATTTTATTTATTATGTAATATTATATTTATTATATAATTTATAATTTATTTTTTGTTTTTAATGTATTGTTTTATTTGTCTTGTATTATTTTGTTTAATTTTATTTGTCTTGCATAACTTTATTTAATTTTTTTAGTAGCCTTGTGTAATTTTATTTTATTTTCACACAGCAGAAACAGAACTGTCTGTCAACTAAAGGTGTGTTTCACTTACAGCTTCATTGATAAAGCTCTGAAACTGTGAAGCCAGAGGACAAATAAATGCACAGATAATTCCCACGCTGCTCCTCTCCACACGTTTTAAATGACTGGCGGGCAGATCTGTCCCATGGCCCACCTGTAAAATATAAATTGAGGTTTGATTTGAGGCAGTGAGCCATGAAGACCACAGCAGCTTAGAGAGCAGGTATTGATCTGCTTTAACAGTAACGTGGCTGTCATGGCAAACCGTTAGCAGTGGAACATTCCTCCACCAGACATATTGAGATCCTTGACTTTTGTTTGCACACTTTGGTATCTTGGCGGATCTGAGCACAGTTTGAGACACTCCTGAGTTGGTCTTTTATTAGGAAAAACGTCTGAGAAGAAGGAGACTTCAGCCATACTCTCTCACTGTCTAGGAGAAACAGCTGATGTTTCTTTTGAGATCAAAGACAGAGCCGAAGTCATCACCTCCTGATTTGTGTTCCGTCAGTCTATGGCATGTTCAGAGGACATGTGCAGCCGTATCCATGGAAACAGACGTTCTTTTGGAACCGCGCGCCGTTAGCAGCCATTGTTTGCTACGGTAATGGGCTGGAATTCTCGCTAAAGTGAATCAGCGTCTGAAATTAACTTTAGCACCAGAGCAGACGGTCAAACACACTGTAGTTACAGCAGTGAAGTGAGACGCGAGGGAAAAAGCCCTTCACGATTAGCAGCATTTCAATAAAACTTAAAACACACAAACAAATTGGAGGTGGTTCAGATGATTGGAGATGACAGTGTGCAATCGTGCACAAAAAAAGACAGAGTGACAGAACCAGAGAAAAGGCTCATGGGTTTTTCCCACCTTGTCGGCTGCCAAGAAGCGAGTGTTTTTCACCAGCCTGAGCGCTTGCTGATATTCAGCTCCGCTCCAAACCCTAGTGAGCGGCCTGCTGTCTGTGTAGGTGTTGCCTATGAAGGAAAGACTGAATTGGAGCACCCTTCATAGAGAGCAACACAGAAATTGCTCAAGTGAAGTACTTAAGATTCACATTGTGACTTTTAATGATAATAGCAATTCCAAATTCTTTTGTAGTGCAAAAAAAGAAAGAATTATTAAGTAGAATTATTATTAATAAAACATTATTATATGTAAAATAAACAGATTATTAATCACGTTTAATTTATAATTATTAAGTAGAAATGTAATTATTAATAAATAAACAGGTTATTATTAAATTAAATGTAATTTATAATTATTAAGTAGAATTATTTAATTATTATTATATGTGAAATAAATGGATTATTAATTGCATTTAATTTATAATTATTAAGTAGAATTATTTTTAATAAAATATTATATGTAAAATAAACAGATTATTAACCACATTTAATTTATAATTATTAAGTAGAAATGTAATTAATAATAAATAAACAGGTTATTATTAAATTCAATTTAATTTAGAATTATTAAGTAGAATTATTATTAAAACATTATTATATGTAAAATAAATGGATTATTACATTTAAGTAGAATTATTAAAACATTATATGTAAAATAGATTTTATTTATAGACTTTATTTAGAATTATTATTTAAAAAAGCATTATTATAAGTAAAATAAATTATCATCATTATTTTTTTTTACTGTGATACATAAAAATGAGAATGACGGTCATCACTAAGAAATAATAATGAGAATTATGGTTATGGATTTATAATGTGACCTGGAACAGGCAGCAGTTTTTAGGATTATTTGATAAAAATTCATTTTTTATTTGAATAGACTGTGTTATCGATACTTGGGTGTTAAATGAAATTTAACAATTTTTGGCGGGACATTCTTTAAGGATACATGAAATGCTGTCTTAAATCTTAGGGAAAAATGAGGTATATTATAATAATTCATCAGGTGCACACTGATGAGGGCTAGGTAGGGATCTCACCAGATTACAGAACAGAGTTTTCTCGTTTCTCCCAGGTTGATGTGAAGAAATGATTGTACTTTACCTCTGACACACATCCACTCAGAGTTGCATGGCAGGTGTTATTACCATCAGATGGAAGTGTTCTTCAGCATCCGCTCCGGCATTTTACAGCCATTCACAGCAAACGCACGCTCTCTTTTAATTCTGCCATTCAGTTTGGTTTCCTTCATCTGAGGAATTCATCTTTTGTTTCATCAAGACATGGCTTATTGTTCTGTCACTTTCTCTCTCTGGAGGGGAAAACACGTATTTGTACCGAATTTGTAGTTATTTCTTGCATAGAGAAAGATGAAGTTGTGTTGTTTACTGTTGCTAAGCAACATTGGAACGTTCATAGAAAATTGATGTGCATCATTCCAAATGACTCGCTATACACTCTACAGTCGAGTGTCCAACATTCCACGCTCATCCGGGTGTTTAAAGTCACCATTTCATTCTTATTACTCACACCATCCTATGAAATGTTGGTCATAGCATCCACCCTCTCTGTCCTCTCATTATGTCGAGCAGATGAGGTTTGAGGCCCTTGACGGGCTCCTGCCTTCTGAATTACACATGAGAAACAAGCAGAGAGGAGATGATGGCTGTTAGACATGCTTCACCCTGTAACTGCGTGAGCAAAATAGAGAAGCATATATTAAAAAACGTCCATAACTCCAGCCGCAGGGTGTTTTATAGCAGTTTAAGGTGCATTCGGAGGCCTTTCACGTCAGTAATGCAGCGTTCAGGGTTGTGATTATTAATAAACTAGACTAAACGAAAGCTGCTCTTCACATCATGCTTTCATTTCCATCTCTATATCTCTAGGTACGTTAAGATCAACATAAAATCAAAATTAATCCTATTTATCTATTTTGATGTATATAAAACTGTTGGATAAAATGCAAAAAAAACCTGTAATGGGATGACATTCTTAGCCAAACTCTAAAAAACACTGGGTTAAAAAAAAACAACAACACAAGTTGGGTTGTTTATTTAACCCAGCATAATGGGTTGATTCATTTTTACTAATACTAGCTTATTTTTTTTACTTCATACAAGAATCAGTGTTTACGGATTAACTTAAATCCTCTAATATATATTGCCTACATTTAAGCTCGTTAAACAAACATTAGAAGCAAAAATGAAACATTTCGAAGTAATTCACATGTAATCGAGCGGTCTCTGTTGTCCCGTTTCCACCCTAACGGCACTGGATCTCGTGCCGGAGCTTGTGTCGCGTTCACCAGGGGAACTTCTGACTTCAGACCGCCGCCCTGTGTTTCTCTCGTAGCCGAAATATGACTGACTCCATAACCTGTCCATAAACAATCAGTGTACAGTTCTGAGAACATGTTTTAACATCATAAGTATTTATATTCTGTATCTTTTTTTAATAAAATCATAACATTTTATGCAAGGGCAAGGCATCAGGCGTTTCCATCACGCAAAAAGACACCTTGTTTAGGTGACTCACATCGCGCCCCTGTATGTTTCTTTTCATAAAATTAAAGGGGTCATGAACTGAGTTTTTGACATATAAGAGGTCATCATACTATAAGAATATCCTGTAAGTTTCAGAACTGAAAACTTCCTTGTTAGTCCAAAAACAGCTTTTATTGACACCAGGCCCAGCAAACGACAGGTTTTTCAAAGTGGGGATCTGTGACGTCAAAGGGAGGCAAGCACCGCCTCTGCAGAAGAAGATCAAAGCCTACTTCATCACTGCCTGTTTAGCCCCGCCTACTTCATCACTGCCTGTTTAGCCCCGCCTACTTCATCACTGCCTGTTTAGCCCCCCCCACCGATTCACACATGACATGCAATAGAATAGGTAGCCTTTAGTAACATAGGCCTACGTGGTGCTAAACCAGATTGAGCGACCAAGCAATAAACATGCCGTTGAGGATTACAAAATATTGTGCAGTGCCTGGGTTGTTACGTCTGACCCAGGATCTTAGTAACACAAAAACTACTTAAACACTGGGTTGTTACGTCTGACCCAGGATCTGTGTAACACAAAAACTACTCAAACACTGGGTTGTTACGTCTGACCCAGGATCTGAGTAACACAAAAACTACTCAAACACTGGGTTGTTACGTCTGACCCAGGATCTGTGTAACACAAAAACTACTCAAACACTGGGTTGTTACGTCTGACCCAGGATCTGAGTAACACAAAAACTACTCAAACATTGGGTTGTTACGTCTGACCCAGGATCTGAGTAACACAAAAACTACCCAAACACTGGGTTGTTACGTCTGACCCAGGATCTGTGTAACACAAAAACTACTCAAACACTGGGTTGTTACGTCTGACCCAGGATCTGAGTAACACAAAAACTACTCAAACACTGGGTTGTTACGTCTGACCCAGGATCTGAGTAACACAAAAACTACTCAAACATTGGGTTGTTACGTCTGACCCAGGATCTGTGTAACACAAAAACTACTCAAACACTGGGTTGTTACGTCTGACCCAGGATCTGAGTAACACAAAAACTACTCAAACACTGGGTTGTTACGTCTGACCCAGGATCTGAGTAACACAAAAACTACCCAAACACTGGGTTGTTACGTCTGACCCGGGATCTGTGTAACACAAAAACTACTCAAACACTGGGTTGTTACGTCTGACCCGGGATCTGAGTAACACAAAAACTACCCAAACACTGGGTTGTTACGTCTGACCCGGGATCTGTGTAACATAAAAACTACTCAAACACTGGGTTGTTACGTCTGACCCAGGATCTGAGTAACACAAAAACTACTCAAACACTGGGTTGTTACGTCTGACCTGGGATCTGTGTAACATAAAAACTACTCAAACACTGGGTTGTTACGTCTGACCCAGGATCTGAGTAACACAAAAACTACTCAAACACTGGGTTGTTACGTCTGACCCGGGATCTGTGTAACATAAAAACTACTCAAACACTGGGTTGTTACGTCTGACCCAGGATCTGAGTAACACAAAAACTACTCAAACACTGGGTTGTTACGTCTGACCCAGGATCTGAGTAACACAAAAACTACTCAAACACTGGGTTGTTACGTCTGACCCAGGATCTGAGTAACACAAAAACTACCCAAACACTGGGTTGTTACGTCTGACCCGGGATCTGTGTAACACAAAAACTACTCAAACACTGGGTTGTTACGTCTGACCCGGGATCTGAGTAACACAAAAACTACCCAAACACTGGGTTGTTACGTCTGACCCGGGATCTGTGTAACATAAAAACTACTCAAACACTGGGTTGTTACGTCTGACCCAGGATCTGAGTAACACAAAAACTACTCAAACACTGGGTTGTTACGTCTGACCTGGGATCTGTGTAACATAAAAACTACTCAAACACTGGGTTGTTACGTCTGACCCAGGATCTGAGTAACACAAAAACTACTCAAACACTGGGTTGTTACGTCTGACCCGGGATCTGTGTAACATAAAAACTACTCAAACACTGGGTTGTTACGTCTGACCCAGGATCTGAGTAACACAAAAACTACTCAAACACTGGGTTGTTACGTCTGACCCAGGATCTGAGTAACACAAAAACTACTCAAACACTGGGTTGTTACGTCTGACCCAGGATCTGAGTAACACAAAAACTACTCAAACACTGGGTTGTTAGGTCTGATCCAGGATCTGAGTAACACAAAAACTACCCAAACACTGGGTTGTTACGTCTGACCCAGGATCTGAGTAACACACAAACTACCCAAACACTGCAAAAATGACCCAAAAGGCTGAACCCAGGATTTGGGTAGAAAAAAATAATTAAAATAATTTTTTAGAGTGCAGCTATTACACAGAAAACCATGTGCTGGAGAATATAATGGCGTTACATTAAGCAGCTTCAGAGGGTTTTTATTTTATCTGTGAATAAAAACGCAGAACAAAACGCAGTGCAGTTTTGGTTTGGCTTCAGAGGGACTGCAGCTTTTATAGTTTGATGGAACTGCTACAGATATTTTAATTCTTTCTCCAAGCTTCAATACTCCAGAGTCCTGCAAAACTACACACACAAATCTATTAGCAATGGAAAGTGCTAGACTGCAGAATATTCTTTTGAGCTATTTTAGACAGTTTTTCTGACATGCTAATGAACTTGACACCACCATGTGTGACCGCAAAACAATACCAAACATGATCAATAACGGCCGATTGTGTTGCTCACAGCGCTGGTTATTCTATGGACAGCTGACAGGAAACACTCAATAGCACAATCAAGAGGCTTGATCCGCGTCCACAGACGCCGCCGCTGAACTTAGACACGCGGAAAGAGACATTGACGGATAATTACATTATGAACTGGGGTGGTTGGGAAAGTTTTAATTAGCTGTGCAATGAAGTGCATGGAACAATCCATCAATATTTGTGCTTGAAGAGAGAAGCCGGTTCAGGCTACAGACCGTGTGGATTTATTGTGCCATTATGATATATAGTCTTGCTCAGTTGTTTCTCCAAGACAGCAATGAGATTAAATGGAGAACAAATGGAGAATTTGCTGAAGTCCCCTGGTTCTCAGATTTATTTCAGCGATGCGGAAAACGCCGACGGAATTGCGGAATCCAGTCATAAAAACTGTATAACACGGAATTTCATGGAATTTGTCAAATTTTCGATGAATAAATCAAAAGCAGGTCAGTGCACTTAAATCAGACTGCGATATAGACTAATGTATGTTAATATTAAACTTTTTTATGTTCTTTACCATTTCATCGTCATATCAGAAGCACACAGAAACTCAAAGCTCTTCACGGCAACCCGTCAAAATAAAAGTCCAGTTTAATTTGAAGAAATTGTGACAGAAATATATTACTGTTGTACAGTAGAATTTAGGTACGACTCAATGTACTAATAATACGAATTATGATAATAATAATAAATTATTATTAAAACTTGTTTGACAAAAAAGTTTATTTTATTTTCATATGATTAAAAGATAAAGTAATATTTTACGCCTTCATTTGATTGCCAGAAAAATTAAAATACACAACATAGAATATCTTAAATAAAATTTGTATTTTTAAATGAATAAATTGTTGTTTTTATGAATTCAGTTAATTAGACATGCTTTTTGATTATTAAAATTTAATTAAACCATTAAAATGGAATCCAGAAAACACAGAATTTGGTAAAAAATAAAACGGAATTTGATTTAATTTAACATTTTGGCTAAACTTTTAATAAATTGTTGTTAAATTGTATACTTTTCATGATTTCAATTAATTAGACATGCATTTTGATTACTAAAATTTAATTTAACCAGTTTTAAAAAATTAAAACGGGAAAAAAAAACTGAATCCAGAAAAAAATTAAAGCAGAAAAAAACTGAATTTGGGGAAATGTCAGTGTTATTAATGGAAGCTTGTTTCCGCCACAGAATAAAAAATAAAAACGACTTTTTATCTCACATTTCTGACATTTTTTCTCAGAATTGCTTGATATAAAGTGAGAAAAAAAATCACAATTATCTTTTAAATCTTTTATTATCTTTTATTCCATGGCGGAAATAGTTCTTGTAGTTTTGCCACGATACTACAATTTTTAAACTTTAATACAATACCTTGAAAAATATCAATATTCAATACAATTTTCAATCCGTATACTGCCATATCGATATTTTTAATATTATCTCAAATCTCAGTGTTTGATCCCAAATAATCAAAATATGATCTCAAACATTTCTCATCAAACTTTTTCAAAAGCAAATAATCTTGAGCTGATCCACATTCATTTTATAGCTCTAGTATGACAAATATTGGCTCATTTTTGTCTTTTTATTTCTTTGAAGGAATTTAAAGAGAACTTCATTACGTCTCCTGAGCTGTAAAAGAGCAACTAACGTCTTCCTCTGTGTGTTTCCAGGTTAACGCGAGCGTTTCAAGAGCGCCTCCGCTGATGGTTTGTTTAGACAGTAGCTGTAGTTATCAGGCGTAATTACTGTCATTTACAGCTTGTTAGTGTGAACGCTTATTTTAGAAGTATGCAAACACACACACACAAGTTTAAACAGGCTAAAGATCATATTTAGCTTCGTTTTCAGCCACTGTCCTGTATCCCGCATCTCTTCCGAACACGTGTAATCTCACATGTCGTGTGCGTTTGTCCGTGTTGCCGGCTGTTTGCCGTCTGATGCTGAACTGACCGAGTCTGTGCGCGGACAGAAGCTCATTTCAGAGAGAAACACAAAGAGAGAGAGAGTGAGTATTAACAGAGGCTTAGGATGTCTCTCTCTCTCTCTCTCTCTCTCTCTTTCTCTCTTTCTCTCTTGTATGGGTATTTCTAACAGATGGAGTTTCTCTGGACGGCTCTCCCTCAGAGAATCATGGGAGTATTTTAGTCCAGAGTAATCCTGACCATCTGCTGTCTTCCTCTCTGCCTCCAACTGCCCCTCCAAGCATCCCACTACTGGCCCTCCATCCATCCATCCATCCATCCATCCAGTGCCAATTTGACGCCTGTCCATCTAATGCCCCAACCCTTCACTTACCCGGTCTATTCTTCGAAAACAGTTTCATATATAGAGCTCTAGGGTTCTTGACTACATTTTAAGCCAAAAAGGTTCTATATAAGGAGAAATACCTTAAATTATTGCATAATACTTCCATGTTTAATGGGTTATTTTAATTTTTTCTAGTGATAAAGTATGTTTACGAGCTGTTTAATTCATAAAATGTAATTCAAATAAAAGACAAATTAAACTCAAATTAATTAAAACTAATTCCTCAAAATTATCCGATAATAGAAACCACTAAAAGGTTCTATATTTGAAGCACCTGACAGAAACCTTTAAAGTTCAGTTTAATGGGCCACTGTTGTGATTGGCTGCTGTGAGACTTTAGTGTAAGCGCTGACTGTTGTGATTGGCTGCTGTGAGACTTTAGTGTAAGCGCTGACTGTTGTGATTGGCTGCTGTGAGACTACAGTTTAAACGCCCACTGCTGTGATTGGCTGCTGTGAGACTTCAGTTTAAACGCCCACAGCTGTGATTGGCTGCTGTGAGACTACAGTTTAAACGCCCACTGCTGTGATTGGCTGCTGTGAGACTTTAGTGTAAGCGCTGACTGTTGTGATTGGCTGCTGTGAGACTACAGTTTAAACGCCCACTGCTGTGATTGGCTGCTGTGAGACTTCAGTTTAAACGCCCACAGCTGTGATTGGCTGCTGTGAGACTTCAGTTTAAACGCCCACTGCTGTGATTGGCTGCTGTGAGACTTCAGTGTAAACGCCCACTGCTGTGATTGGCTGCTGTGAGACTTCAGTGTAAACGCCCACTGCTGTGATTGGCTGCTGTGAGACTTCAGTGTAAACGCCCACTGCTGTGATTGGCTGCTGTGAGACTTCAGAGTCCAGAACTCAGTCACTGCTAAACTCGCGCTGTTTGATTGACAGCTCCAGCGATTGTAAAGGGAGCGTTCTTTGAATGAATCTTTCTATACACTCACCTAAACGATTATTAGGAACACCATACGAATACTGTGTTTGACCCCCTTTCGCCTTTAGAACTGCCTTAATTCTACGTGGCATTGATTCAACAAGGTGCTGAAAGCATTCTTTAGAAATGTTGGCCCATATTGATAGGATAGCATCTTGCAGTTGATGGAGATTTGTGGGATGCACATCCAGGGCACGAAGCTCCCGTTCCACCACATCCCAAAGATGCTCTATTGGGTTGAGATCTGGTGACTGTGGGGGCCATTTTAGTACAGTGAACTCATTGTCATGTTCAAGAAACCAATTTGAAATGATTCGAGCTTTGTGACATGGTGCATTATCCTGCTGGAAGTAGCCATCAGAGGATGGGTACATGGTGGTCATAAAGGGATGGACATGGTCAGAAACAATGCTCAGGTAGGCCGTGGCATTTAAACGATGCCCAATTGGCACTAAGGGGCCTAAAGTGTGCCAAGAAAACATCCCCCACACCATTACACCACCACCACCAGCCTGCACAGTGGTAAAACAAGGCATGATGGATCCATGTTCTCATTCTGTTTACGCCAAATTCTGACTCTACCATCTGAAGGTCTCAACAGAAATCGAGACTAATCAGACCAGGCAACATTGTTCCAGTCTTCAACTGTCCAATTTTGGTGAGCTCGTGCAAATTGTAGCCTCTTTTTCCTATTTGTAGTGGAGATGAGTGGTACCCGGTGGGGTCTTCTGCTGTTGTAGCCCATCCGCCTCAAGGTTGTGCGTGTTGTGGCTTCACAAATGCTTTGCTGCATACCTCGGTTGTAACGAGTGGTTATTTCAGTCAAAGTTGCTCTTCTATCAGCTTGAATCAGTCGGCCCATTCTCCTCTGACCTCTAGCATCAACAAGGCATTTTCGCCCACAGGACTGCCGCATACTGGATGTTTTTCCCTTTTCACACCATTCTTTGTAAACTCTAGAAATGGCTGTGCGTGAAAATCCCAGTAACTGAGCAGATTGTGAAATACTCAGACCGGCCCGTCTGGCACCAACAACCATGCCACGCTCAAAATTGCTTAAATCACCTTTCTTTCCCATTCTGACATTCAGTTTGGAGTTCAGGAGATTGTCTTGACCAGGACCACACCCCTAAATGCATTGAAGCAACTGCCATGTGATTGGTTGATTAGATAATTGCATTAATGAGAAATTGAACAGGTGTTCCTAATAATCCTTTAGGTGAGTGTATATAATTTAATCACAGTTTAAATAACAGATTATTTTCGTCCTACTAAGAGAAAGAATGTGAAGTTGAGCGATTAGTCACTGGTTTGATTTACTGATTTATAGACAAACATCTGACTGTACATGAATCATTACATATCAGAAATCACTGGTCTCAGATCAGGCATTAGAATTAACACGGTTACTTACATGTTGAGGCATTACTGTCGAGTCCATATCGTAAAAGTCTGTTTGCAAAGCCTGCGCTGAAATTGCGACTGATTTACCAAAGAATCCACAGTGAAATGTACCGAATACAAATAAATAATGCTCAACTGAGACATTCACATCGTTGAAAATAATAAGCACATTCCTAGCATTAGGATCCTTTGGAAGGTCATGTTATTTTTAGTCTGTTCGTCTCTCCTCGTCATCTCACTAACACGCCAGTGGGCGGGGCCAAAGACGTGATGATGAAGTAGGCATTAATATTCTTCTGCATAGGCGGTTACAATAAAAGCTGTTTTTGGACTGACAAGGAACTTACAGGATAACTTACAGGATATTCTTATAGTATAATGACCTCTTATATGTCATAAGCTCAAGAAAAATTTGATTTCTCAGTTCATGACCCCTTTAAGATTCTATATAGTACCCTTTCTTCTAAGCGTATGGTTTATGATAGTGTTTTATGCCAGGTTACGATAGTCACTGTGTCAGATTACACGATTTTGACTCCTAAATTCTTGTTGTGTCGTGGACGAGAAACATGTCAGACTACACGTTGCTTCTCGACCAATCATCGCTTGCCGTCTTTAACGACATGCATAATCGAGAAGGCGGGACTAGTGACTGACTTCCGGAAACAAGAGCGTAAACAAACAATTGCTGCGTCCCAATTCGCATACTGTCCGTCCTAAATAGTATTCGAAAATAGAATTAGTATGTCCCAAATCGTAGTATGTTGAAAAGAGTATTCCAAAGATACCCGCATGGTCTCCCGCGCACTCTAACGGCTGATATTGCCCACAACCCATTGCGAGTTGGACGAGGATTCGATTAGAACTACAAACACGGATAAAAAGTGTTAAAAAACTACAAACATGACGGATGTGCGAGTCCGACGGTTAAGTAGAGAGGTTTAGATAAAGGGGTTTGAGTGAATTATCAGTATTTAACCTGACAAAAAGATATTTATTCAATGTTATCCACATTATATTTCACCTGCAGCAGCATTGAGAACTTTTGTAATGATACGTTTGGCCATTAACTTTTAAATGCATCATTATATTTAAACTGCAAACACATGAGGAGAGTCTCAAAGACCCACAAATGGCAGATCAACGTGCGACTACATTTCTCTCCGATACGGTAGGAAATAAAACTGAATGTGGAGGATTTTAACTGTGACAAGATGATTGACAGGGCAGTTTAAACGGTGACGGGATGCACGTAACTAAGCAACAGAGTCCGTTAAAGATGATGAAGTAGTACGTCGTTTATGAATCACCACGGCACAATCTCAGGCTGATATTGTATAATCTGGCATTAGAGTCTCAGAGCGGCTTTGTTGATTTACTGTGACACTGTGAGCTGCACGCGTGTAAATGAACACACAGTGCCTTCACTCTGAAACCGGCAGCGCATATATTTATTTGCAACCCGTCAAAATAAAAGCATGATGGTATATTGTTTGAAAATGAAGCACATTCCTAGCATTAGGATCCTTTGGAAGGTAATGTTATTTTTAGTCTGTTCGTCTCTCCTCGTCATCTCACTAACACGCCAGTGGGCGGGGCCAAAGACGTGATGATGAAGTAGGCATTAATATGCATATAATATAAGCATGATGGTATATTGTTTGAAAATGAAGCAATTAAGATGTAAATATTAATATTGCATTTTTTTAATTTTACAGTACATTATTATTACAATATCTTTTTTATTTTGTTTAATATATTTATTAATAATAATAATTATTATTATATATTATTTTATAGTAATATATTTATATATGGACACCCACTTTTTTCGGGTTTTCCCAAAATCGTTCGGCCCTAAAAGGATTTTGCAAGTTTTTTTGATAAATAAACCAGGTATGATTTCTGTAATTGTACTGATAAACTGAATGTTTTAAAAACAATAACCAGGTTTATATATTTATCATCAATCAATCCAGTTTGTTTCAGTCTCATACATTTTATCTGACTGAATATTACTTGTTCCATATTTTAATCATGCACTTTTTAACTGAATAAATGTAATTATTTTCACAATGAACAGATTTATGCTGATTCTAAGCAATTTGAATACATATATTTTAAAAAATATGATTATTTAGCCTATATTAAATCAAATAGATGCAGGTATTTAATAATAAACTACGCCATGATTTGAGTGGAGAAGTCTTATCTGACAAATATGCATCACATTAAAACTGTAATCCAAATGCATGGAGATTTAATATGCAATTCAAATACATAAATATGTGTTCCCAGGGAATACATGAAGTAATAAAATTCATACTTTGAATGCGATATAAATGCAAATGCATGAATGTAAATGTGCCTCTGCGTTCCCAGCATGCATCTGTCCCTGCAGCAGAGGCAGGGCTAATCTGAGCGTTCTGATTGGTCGTAGCATTGTGGTCAGTTTTGCTGAGTGTGTAGAATTAGAGTGAAATATGAACACACTCCGTCAGTGTTTTTGATCACTATAATAATCTTCCTCACCCAGCATATGTCTTCATCATTGTTATGGGATTACAATAATTCTTCAAGTCCTATTTGAAATGGTGGATAATGAACTCTAAAGGATAATCCACTTATGCTAATGAACTGTCTGAGAGTGACATCAGCGTGTGTGATATTCCTCGCGCTGCAGAATGGATCAATCGCACTAATATATTTCATCAGATGTGTTGCTGCGGCTGGAGCGCTCTCATGAATTCTGCCAAATGTGCAGAAAGTTGTTTTTAATTTGTCTCCGTTCAGATCCGATCGTGCTGACTGATTGGAGGATGTAATGAAATTTTCATGGTGAAATTTTTGTAAAACATGTATTTTATTCTGCAGTGTACGGCCGTCAGTGCTTTACGTTTTTAAACAGAATCAAAATCTTGAATCATTACCATTGCAAACAAACACGCTCTCTCTCTCTCTCACTCACACACACAAACACTCTCTCACACACACACACTCTCTCTCTCTCACACACACAAACACTCTCACACACACAAACACACACACACTCTTTCTCTCTCTCACACACACTCTCTCTCTCTCACACACACACACACACACACTCTCTCACACACACACACACATTCACTCTTCTCTCTCTCACACACACACACTCTCTCTCTCACTCACGCACACAAACACACACACACTCTCTCTCTCTCTCTCTCTCTCTCTCTCTCTCTCTCTCTCTCTCTCTCTCTCTCTCACACACGCACACACACACACAGGTTTGTTTTGCTATCTAAGTGGGAACATTCCATAGGCGTAATGGTTTTTATACTGTACAAACTGTACATTCTATCCCCCTACACTACCCCTACCCCTAAACCTACCCATCACACACACACACACACACACACACACACACACACACACACACACACTACCCCTACCCCTAAACCTACCCATCACACACACACACACACACACACACACACACACACACACACACACACTACCCCTACCCCTAAACCTACCCATCACATACAAACACACACACACACACACTACCCCTAAACCTACCCATCACACACACATTACCCCTACCCCTAAACCTACCCATCACACACACACACACACACACACACTACCCCTACCCCTACCCCTAAACCTATCCATCACACACACACACATTACCCCTACCCCTAAACCTACCCATCACATACACACACACACACACACACACACACACACTACCCCTACCCCTAAACCTACCCAACACACACACACACACACACACACACACACACACTACCCCTAAACCTACCCATCACACACACACACACACACACACACACACTACCCCTAAACCTACCCATCACACACACACACACACACACACACACACACACACACACACACACTACCCCTAAACCTAAACCTACCCATCACAGGAAACATTCTGCATTTTTACATTTTTTAATAAAACATTGTTTAGTATGTTTTTAAAGCTATTTTAAATATGAGGACATATGAAATGTCCTCATATTTCATGTTTACTTCGTAATACCAGTGTAATACCTGTGTCATTATACAAATTTGTGTCCTCATAAATCACAAAAACAAACACACACACACACACACACACACACACTCTCTCGCACACACACACACGCACACACACAAAACTGATGGTCTGCTATTAAATCTTTGTGCACTTTTAAGGGCTTGAATTGATATTTACTTTATTGTGCCCAAAGGGTTTTTTCCTTACACTTGAAGATGCTGCAGATATAAATAATACATCATCAGTCTCATACAGATTAATAAGACACATCATAACACAGTAAAGGCATACAGTTGATCGAAACCCAATAAAAATACCATGTAAAACATCAATAACACATCAAAACACTATTTGTCATACAGACCTTTAGATATCTCAATAGAAACACACTGGCAACCAATATAAAAACCTGATTAATTTTTTTTTAGTTTTTGAGTTTTCTAGTTTATTTATTTTTTATTAATAATATTATTGTTTTTATTATGTATGTATGTATGTATATATATATATATATATATATATATATATAATATAGATCGATAGACAGATATATAGACAGACTGTTTTATACTTCTTGTTTATGATTTACTTTATATATGAATCATTTCACCTTTTGAGGGACCTTATTAATCCTGTGTATGCATATGTATCATACTGTGTAAGTTGAATATGTGAGGATATGATATTCTGTGCTTGTCTGAGAACAGACTCGAGGGAATCATCATGCAGATAAACCCAACAATAAGATCCTGACACAGAGACAAATACAGCCAGACACAATACCACACATAATAGAGTATCTCATGAAAACGGTGACAGTGAAAGTGAACGAAGGACTAAAACAATAAAGATGCTGCTCATCTAGGGACCAGGCACGGATAATTGAGGTACAATATGACGATTGTCCCGCACTTTACGAGAGCATCCTGTCTCAGATCACAGCGTGCACACACTTCATCACAATGATCCAGCACACAAAAGCATAGAGCTCCACCGAGACAGTCACCAGCCTCAGAGCGCCGCAGAATCCAGCGCTGTCACGCTGAGTCGTGAGAAACACAGAGAGAGAGAGAGAGAGATGGGAGAAAGAAGGAATAGCCCTACAGAACCTTACAGAACAGGACAATGAAACACTGCTGCCCGTCTAAACACACGCTTATTTATGTAAATGAGGACATACCATAGACTTCTGTTGTTTTACATGAAGCTACAGTAGTTATGATGACTACAGACTTGGCATTATTGTGTGATTCGGATTAATTAGTGTCATTGTTTTACTAGTAGATCTAGGGCCCTATTTTAACGATCTGAGCACATGGTCTGAAGCTCAAGTGCACTGAGGGCGTGTCCGAATCCACTTTTGCTAGTTTAACGATCGAAAAAACGGTCGGCGTTTGGTCTAAAAGGGCTGTCCCTAGTCTCTTAATGAGTCATGGGTGTGTTTTGGGCGTAACGTGCAATAAACCAATCAGAGTCTCATCTCCCTTTCCCTTTAAAAGCCAGTTGCGCTCGCGCCATGGCGGATTCGCTATTTACATGCGAGCGGAAAGATTGAACGCTTCCCCAGAGACGAATCCTTTTATTTTTAATATTTAAACGTGTGTGTGCTGCTGCTGCGCGTCCCTGTGTGTGTAATAAGCAGAGTGTATGCGCATTGTGCACCGCCTATAGGCTCATATTACTAACACACCCTTTAAATAACACAAAAAATACTGCGCTATTGACTAGGGATGCACCGATAGGATTTTTTGGGGCCGATACCGATTTTAGCAAACAATTATTGGCCGATTCCGATACCGATATTTGTCACTTGCCCTCTTATTTGAAATTTTGTCATTAAAATAGACTGTTTTGATCATGTTTTAAATCAGCAAAGTAAAAAAAAAAAAAAAAAAACATACATTAACTTATAGACTACTAGCTAGTTTATTGCTGCATTATCAAATAATTTCTAATGAACATAGACTGGATCCATTTAACATTCACCAACATAAATACAACAGAACAAAGATACATATGAGATAAACAGTGCTTTTTAGGTAGGTTTAACAGTTTCCAGGTACAGAAATAAAGTAAACAAATGTTAAATAACACTGCATATTCTTCACTGTATAAATTAAATACATATTTTATTATTACATTGAGACGTAGCTAAATTTTACTGTATTATATTTCTGTCACAATCGCTTTGTTAAACTGAACTTTTATTTTGGCGGGTCGCCGTGAAGACCTTCAAGTTTCTGTGTGTGTGTTTATGATATGACGAAAGATTTTGTCGAATGAAACGATAAAATGCTCATGAAGTGACTGGAGATGATTCATATCCTCATATATTGAGGCGGCAGAGGCTGAAAAACACTGCGAGTTTCAGCGTGTGTGAGGTAAATGAAACCGCGCGTCTGCGCCATTCATTCACACAGACACACAGAGAACATGCAGGATTCATATTTAAAGTCTTTTTGCGGCTTAATATTCACAGACACTAGTATATATCGCGATTTGATTTAAGTGTACTGACCTACGTTTTATTTATTCATCAAAACTTTGACAAATTCCGTGACATTCCGCGTCATGCACTAAATTCCGTTTTTATGACTGGATTCCGTCTGCGTTTTCCACATCGCGGAAATGAATCCTTATGACAGATATTTAGTCAAGAGTAGTGGGCGATTTTTATTTTTTTTTTGTTGGTCTTGTTGTTTGATTAACATTAAAACGCAGACAGCAGCGCAGCAGGAATATTACATTATAATCTTGGATTATGCAGCAGACATTACTCAGCTCAGTGTCTTCACCCAGTTCATTAATAAACCATCGGTTTGTTATATCGGCCTTTTTCATGCTATAGCCGATATGCCGATGGTTGTAAATTGATCAAAAATCGGCCGATAAATATCGGCGGCCGATACATCGGTGCATCTCTACTATTGACTTTAAAGCAGGTTTGTGTTGGTCAATGCCGCAGTCGATTTCAGTTCCTCAAAATAGCAACGCTCCAGCAATGCTCCTGAACACACCTGGTTTTCAGACCAGACGCCCATGGGTGAACAGATGCGCCAGTGCATTTGCTATTTAAACAACGTGGAGCTGGACGTGAAAATGATAACTGCGTTGGGCTGAAACTAGCAAAAAACGCTTGCGTCGCGCCTGGCGTCACATTGCGCCGGGTGTATGATAGCACTTTATGATTACGCTCGCATAGTGGTGATATGTGAATTAAATGCATGAAAGTCATCATGAAATCAAAATTGACCCTATTTACTTTGTTAGCGCACATTAGGAGTCTTGTGGTGAACAATTAATCCGTGCAAGCTAATACACCGAAAAAAAATAGTTTGTCATGGTAATATTTAACGGTTTTGGTTGAATATCCATAATAGGGGTGGGAATCACAGGGTACCTCACGATACGATACACAATACATGGCTCATGATACCAATAATATCACGATACAGCAATTCTGCGATAATCGATGTATTGTTAGACAATTCTATAATGATACATCAATGATACGTCTAAATATGAAAACAAAATGCAGATTTTCAGACTTTTGGACTTAAACGTGGCTGGGTCATCTATTATTTTACTCACACTGCTGTCCGCCATCCCGCTAAAAACCTCTTTTTCTTAGGTTAGTTAACTTATGTTCACGTTTCCCTCATTCATGTGTTGAGTGCCACCTCGAGGAGCCATGAAGTAGCGACGCTGAGAGCAGGGAAATCTATTTAGAGAACCTTTATTTAATATTTATTTATTAAAATATTGATATTTGGCGCCAGCGTATTGATTCTCGTATCGCACGAATATTCAATATTCCGTTTCACTTAGAAATACGTCACAGCACTAAAGTAAAATCAGTTGCTACTTCCAGTTCACGGGGACTTTAAAGGGGCGGTGTTTGTGTTGCACATCATAGAAAAACAACCATGTCTACAATGGACGCGAGCGGCACGATGTGACAAAAGACTATCGAACCCATTATAATCAGTGATGCTGTCTACACTGGATAATTTCTGACGTATTTTCCGACGCTCGCGCTACTTCTGACTAGGGTTGGGTGTCGTTTAGTCTTTTCGCAGCTTTCATTGGTCAAGGACTGCCGAAGAGGACATTTGACTGACATGTAACACAACCAATCACAGTTCACTTTGTTCCGCGTCATGTTTAGGGGCTTGAAAATGTAAAGTCGATGTCCCTACTGTACAATAACAGACTGGCATGCATCTATAAATTATTAATTTAAGAACGTTGTGCAAGTTTACTGCAACAATGGAGCCGTGAACTTCACATACTTTTGAAAAACCAGCGTTTAGTTGATCCTGGTAAGCGCTCATTGGCACAGTTGTAAGAACGACGGCGTTCTTCCATGAGGGAGTTTGGCGTCACGGCATTTGTTTCCAGGTGGACCGTTAAAGAACGCAACACACTCGTCTCGCGGACATCCTGTAGAATTCAACCAATCAGATGAGTACTTCGAAACTCCTAAAGTGTTTCCAGAAAAGTGTGCCATATGCATCAGACGTTCAGCCAACGGTCCGTGGGCGTGACGTCTGAGACTGAGACTGGGTAACGCTTGACGATTCCAATTCTTATCGATTCCTAATTTTGATTCCAAGGTAAAAAACAAACTTAGATATCATTCACGTTTATTCTTATTGCAAAACATTTCATTGTAACCATGAACAAAAATCAACAGGCTAAAGAACACTTACACAAGGATTTAAAAATACCATAGCAAAAACAACTAGCCTAACTAATATTAATGTAATTAAATAGAACAAATAAACAAATTAGCAATCACACAAATAAATACAACTGAACAAAGATACGATTGAAATGAACAGTGTTTTAAGATTTTCAGGTATTAAAATGTAAAATAACACTGCACTTTATAAATAAAATATACATTACAAAAGTTATTCAGTCATGAACAGCGAGTGAATTGTCTCTTTGTCTTTTGTTGTTTGATTATCATTATTATAGAGACGGCAGCAGGTTTATTAGGCTACTGTCACTTTAAGAGCTGCACGGATCCAATTCATAGTTTTCACGTGACCTTATAGGAACAAGGCTTTCCTCCATTGCCCGCCAGTCATTTTTACCAGGTTTGTAGTAAGTTTTAATGTAGTAAGACAGTGATATTAAAAGACCAAATTCAATATACACCTTATTGATGTTGCATACTTTGTACAGGCAAGCAAATGAACACAGAATATTAATGCAACACAAGGTTTCTCGTTAAGTGTTTTCCCATCGAAAACCATTATAAAGAAAACGTGTTGCGTTCATATTCTTGGCTCATCTACTCACCTGTATATAGTATGCATCATCAAAAGGTGTAAACTGAATTTAATCTTTTAATATCACTGTACATTAAGGCACTTTAAGGGTGGGTTGCACTAATAAGGATTCTTTAGCCTGGCGTCGGTTCATCTCGATCAGCCCTTTAATTCTAACGGTCTTTCTACATGGTTAATCAGTGTTTAAAATGAAGTGGTGCAACACAACTCGATTCAAAATAAAACCCAGATCAACAAATCCTTGATTAGCGTTAAACTTTGCTTAATTTAATCCTTATTGGTGCAACTCACCCTTTAAGTGTTTTTCACGTTAAGCGTTTTAAAAACGTCCCGCTGTTTTTAGTGATTGAAATACTGCAATACTGCAGCAGGTGCTGTATACAACTTGCATCTTGTTCACATATTTTTGTTTTTAAGATGGAAAATTGACAGGCTTGTGCTGCAGTTATATGGCTGTTTTGCCCTCCAGGGCTCCATGACGGTCACGTGACTGAAAACTATGAATATACTGGTACACGTGCGTTTTCTACGTTCACTTAAGACATAACCAGCTGTGTTTACGAGGATATTTTGACATATTTTTTGTGTGTATTTGTCCATTCAAGTGCAAAAAGAGTTCAATATCGTGCGCTGTACAGTATGAGAGGCGGTAATATACATCATATCCATAATTCACCTGCTATATTGCTAAATGTACATGATTTTTCATATCAACAGAAAAATATACCGGGATAACCTGTTCTCTCTTGAGACTCCATCCATTGCTTCATAGTTAATGATATGCTAAAGCCCCGCCCTCCTCGTGACGTGATTGGTTACAAGGTAGTTTGTGACGTCAGAAACACCAGCGATTTCAAACTGTGTTTTTGGGACTGTCTTTGGTTCACTGCAGTTTTAAAGAGAAAATACTCAGCAATGGTGTTGACTTATGAATTTGCTCATGGTGTGTCTGAAAGCACATTAAAAACACCACATAGACATATAAACAACATTAAAAACTTGATTTTCACCACAGGGGGACTTTAAAATGCACACAGAGGAACTGAAATGTGCGCATCTTACCAAATCCCTGTTTTTTGGAATTTTGGGACCCGTTCTAAAATGGAGCCGGTTCTCGATACCCAACGTTTTTAGAATCCGTAAATTTTAATTGTATTAATTAAATTGTTCATTTTGAGCTTTATTCCGATATTTTCATCTTCCGGGTTTTAAATTTACATTGTGTCGACTCCCACTTTATATATATATATATATATATATATATACACACTGATCAGGCATAACATTATGACCACCTTCCTAATGTTGTGTTGGTCCCCCTTTTGCTGCCAAAACAGCCCTGACCCGTCGAGGCATGGACTCCACTAGACATTAGCATTAACAGCTTTAACTTCTTGAGCAATTTGAGCTCCAGTAGCTCGTCTGTTTGATCGGACCACACGGGCCAGCCTTCGCTCCCCACGTGCATCAATGAGCCTTGGCCGCCCATGACCCTGTCACCGGTTCACCACTGTTCCTTCCTTGGAGCACTTTTGATAGATACTGACCACTGCAGACCGGGAACACCCCACAAGAGCTGCAGTTTTGGAGATGCTCTGACCCAGTCGTCTAGCCATCACAATTTGGCCCTTGTCAAACTCGCTCAAATCCTTACGCTTGCCCATTTTTCCTGCTTTTAACACATCAACTTTGAGGACAAAATGTTCACTTGCTGCCTAATATATCCCACCCACTAACAGGTGCCGTGATGAAGAGATAATCAGTGTTATTCACTTCACCTGTCAGTGGTCATAATGTTATGCCTGATCGGTGTATATATAGTTTATATAAAGTATATATGTGTCCGTTTTTGCAATAATAAGATTGGACTGGATCTGTTTTATACTCTATATGTATTTATGAATCATCAAGGAATTGTTTTATCAGATTTAGCTCCTTTCTGTGAACAGTTTTGTCATCAAATTGTATCTAAATAAACCCACAGACCAAGGATTGACTTTTCCCCTCTCCCACTTTGAAATATTTAGCTTCCCGCATACACGACATGTGCTGATTAATATGTGAGTGAGTGTGTGTGTGTGTGTGTGGCTTCCAGTGAGAGATGTCAGTGCCCTTGTTAGCACAGACAGATGCTACACAGGCGTGTGTTAAAGCAGAGATCTGGTCTCTGTGGAGCCACAGCCGGCCGCAGTTCTGTTCTGACATGCAGACGGTCCGGAGAGACGCTCACGTTACTGTACTAAACCTCTCACGGAGACCGTGTGTGTCCATCCAGAGGAGAGAGTCTCACAAATGAGCTCTTTTCGTCCCTAATGTGCCATAGATCAGAGTGAAACGCTTCACAAACAAGAACAAATGTAGGGCGGGGCTTAATTTTGTCTGTGGGGAATTGACTGGATGGTTGTGGTTTGCTATTGGTGGATCTCATGTGAGTGACAGGTTGCCCCGCCCTCGCCATCAGAGAAGAGAAGAGAGTTTTCTCCCATCCCTACTAGACAGCATTGAGATTAATTGGAGAGCAAATGGAGACTTTCAGTAGAATCTCTCTAGGTTGAACTGTTTTTGATGCGAGTCTGTCCTGCTGTGTTACTGCTCACACCTGCTACACACACACACACACGTGTTGGTGCAACTACATTATGAGGACATTCCATAGGCGTAATGGTTTTTATACTGTACAAACTGTACATTCTATCCCCCTACACTACCCCTACCCCTAAACCTACCCATTACACACACACACACACACTACCCCTACCCCTAAACCTACCCATCACACACACACACACACACTACCCCTACCCCTAAACCTACCCATCACACACACACACACACACACACTACCCCTAAACCTAAACCTACCCATCACAGGAAACATTTTTTTTTACATTTTTAATAAAACATTGTTTAGTATGTTTTTTAAGCCATTTTTATTATGAGGACACAGGAAATGTCCTCATGTTTCATGTTTACATTGTAATACCAGTGTAATACCCGTGTCATTATACAAATTTGTGTCCTCATAAATCACATAAACAAGCACACACACACACACACTCTCTCTCTCACACACACACACACACACTCTCACTCTCTCTCTCTCACACACACACCTGGTTTCCATGTTTTATGGGGACTTTACATACACATAATGATTTTTATACTGTTAACTCTATCTTAACTGTACATAAAAATCTTTGCATTTTTACATTTTCAAAATGTAAATGATTTATAATTCGTATGATTTATAAGCTGTTTTCCTCATGGGGACCAGAAAACAAGGATTTCGGATATTGCCATCTTTGTGGGGATATTTTGTCCCCATAATGTAGGGTTTACCAGGACACAAACACTCACACACTCTTACACACACACTCACAAACACACTCTCACACACTCTTACACACTCTCTCAAACACACACACACTCACAAACACACTCACACCCTCACACACAAACACACACACTCTCACACACACACACTCACAAACACTCTCACACACACACACACACACACTCACAAACACAGCAGCGAGAGGTTAATTTAGCTCTTGTGCCTCGTCAGAGTAATAAGATCTGTGATCAGTGGCTCTGTTTCTGTCTGTCTCGGAGATGGACGGCTGTCTGGAAGCGTCGTCTGTGAGCGCTGGCTCCTGTACAGCCGTGATTCAGCGCAGGTTACAGTTTCAACATGCTCACATGATGCTCGCGAAGACCTCATGAAATCAACATCATCGTTTGCTTCTGTGCTTTTGTTGTAGCCACAGGAAATAAACGCTTGCACTTTATTTCCTTCCCCAAACTTCACAAAGAAAGTGGCTGTAATTTATTTATTCCGAGTGTCTTCATTGCTGCCATACGTGGTACAACCTGTCAAGTGCCGTTTTCCTGAACTGTCACATAGACTAAAGACTGTTGTGTGCTGTTCCAACTTTCTGCTTTAACAGGAAATACATCAACACTGTCTGGAAACAAAACTACACTTGTCAAAAGATCTTAAAAGTCTTAAAACATATAGTGAATGTGTCTTATTTAAATACAAACCCGATTCCAAAAAAGTTGGGACACTGTACAAATTGTGAATAAAAACAGAATGCAATGATGTGGAAGTTTCAAATTTCAATATTTTATTCAGAATACAACATAGATGACATATCAAATGTTTAAACTGAGAAAATGTATCATTTTAAGGGAAAAATAAGTTGATTTTAAATTTCATGGCATCAACACATCTCAAAAAAGTTGGGACAAGGCCATGTTTACCACTGTGTGGCATCCCCTCTTCTTTTTATAACAGTCTGCAAACGTCTGGGGACTGAGGAGACAAGTTGCTCAAGTTTAGGAACAGGAATGTTGTCCCATTCTTGTCTAATACAGGCTTCTAGTTGCTCAACTGTCTTAGGTCTTCTTTGTCGCATCTTCCTCTTTATGATGCTCCAAATGTTTTCTATGGGTGAAAGATCTGGACTGCAGGCTGGCCATTTCAGTACCCGGATCCTTCTTCTACGCAGCCATGATGTTGTAATTGATGCAGTATGTGGTCTGGCATTGTCATGTTGGAAAATGCAAGGTCTTCCCTGAAAGAGACGATGTCTGGATGGGAGCATATGTTGTTCTAGAACTTGGATATACCTTTCAGCATTGATGGTGCCGTTCCAGATGTGTAAGCTGCCCATGCCACACACACTCATGCAACCCCATACCATCAGAGATGCAGGCTTCTGAACTGAGCGCTGATAACAACTTGGGTTGTCCTTGTCCTCTTTAGTCCGGATGACATGGCGTCCCAGTTTTCCAAAAAGAACTTCAAATTTTGATTCGTCTGACCACAGAACAGTTTTCCACTTTGCCACAGTCCATTTTAAATGAGCCTTGGCCCAGAGAAAACGCCTGCGCTTCTGGATCATGTTTAGATATGGCTGCTTTTTTGACCTATAGAGTTTTAGCCGGCAACGGCGAATGGCACGGTGGATTGTGTTCACCGACAATGTTTTCTGGAAGTATTCCTGAGCCCATGTTGTGATTTCCATTACAGTAGCATTCCTGTATGTGATGCAGTGCCGTCTAAGGGCCCGAAGATCACGGGCATCCAGTATGGTTTTCCGGCCTTGACCCTTACGCACAGAGATTGTTCCAGATTCTCTGAATCTTTGGATGATATTATGCACTGTAGATGATGATAACTTCAAACTCTTTGCAATTTTTCTCTGAGAAACTCCTTTCTGATATTGCTCCACTATTTTTCGCCGCAGCATTGGGGGAATTGGTGATCCTCTGCCCATCTTGACTTCTGAGAGACACTGCCACTCTGAGAGGCTCTTTTTATACCCAATCATGTTGCCAATTGACCTAATAAGTTGCAAATTGGTCCTCCAGCTGTTCCTTATATGTACATTTAACTTTTCCGGCCTCTTATTGCTACCTGTCCCAACTTTTTTGGAATGTGTAGCTCTCATGAAATCCAAAATGAGCCAATATTTGGCATGACATTTCAAAATGTCTCACTTTCAACATTTGATATGCTATCTATATTCTATTGTGAATAAAATATAAGTTTATGAGATTTGTAAATTATTGCATTCCTTTTTTATTCACAATTTGTACAGTGTCCCAATTTTTTTGGAATCGGGTTTGTATTAAGGTTATTGCAAAGTGCCTTGCGTGCTATATAAATGACTTCCTCTTCCTACTCTGCTTCTTTTTCTTCCTCTTCCACTTCTTCCTCATCTTCTTCTGTTGCTTCTTCGGATCATTTCCATAATGACCAACACAATCTACCAAGAGCAGTGCAAATTAGTGTCTGGTTTAAGACATGCTTTTTGGGCGGTAAATAATGGCGCAAACACCAGTAAATTGACGAGCGCAAACCTTAGTAAATCACCTCGCATGATTCATTTAAATACTCTCCTCCCATGAATGTTGCGTCTGAAAGGGAAACTCCTACAAATGCATATGCAGTTAGGTCAGCCGCAAAAATAACCCTGTCCATGCCTTTTCAGAGCTAATTTTTCATTGCTCTGTCGTTTTTTAATGGCAAAAGAGGGTTTGAGCTTGAGGATGTCTACACAGTGACCATTGCAAATCCATTTGTTCTTCGTGTCAGAAGCAAAGTCCCTTTAAGACAAGTCATTTCACTCAGCGGCCATCTTTGAAACGCCTCTCAGGCATGCAAGTGCAGCTCCTATCTCTTTGAATGGGGAAACATCAAATTCTCCAAAACTATTCGCCAAGCTTACGATTAAATTTCATATTTGAAATCACCAATGAAATCTGACTACAACTGTCTCATAAATTTTGTTTCTAAACGCTCAAATCATGACAATCATGCCTGGACAAAGCTAATGCGCATGCACAGTCCTAAACGCGCGTCTCATGTTTCTATAGCAAACGGAGCTTCTAACAGCAGCTGCAGTGACGCGATGACTTTACTAATCAACGATTGGCTCTTTCATTTAGAAGGCGGGGCTTATTCGCCATATTAACACCAGCTGTAAACAGGGTGTAGGTTGGTCATTGGCCTTTGCAGAATTCCTTGTATATCTTATATTGTTTGCTAGTCTACAGTGATGCTATTGATGACCATTTACTTCCTGTCCAGATGGATTGATCTGATGGATTGCTGTGCACCTTCAGTTGTTTTTAAGCCATTTGTTTTGACCCATTTTTCAAGTGTAGTCAAGGGATTGGCTTTGACCACAAGTTGGATTGCGTGTGCGCACTGTGCGGTTGTGTTTGTGTGCTCTGTGATATTGAAAAAAGTTGGGATGTACTTGAATCCAAAGAGTTTTTCCCGGGTGGCTTCGCATCATAAAACAAACTTGGAAAGCTCTGCTGCGGAGAGAAACGGAGCGAAGTCAGCACTCAGCAGAACCGGCAACTCAGCGCTCACGTTAATGTTACATAAAGGCTTTTCATTTGGGGAGGGAGAAATCTGCGGGTCATGTTTTATTTATGCTGAATTAATTATTGAAGTTATGATGATATGCCTCTCCTCCTTCTTTCTGTCTCACTTAAACACAAGAAAGAATAATCATAAACATTATTTGCCATAATCTAGACCCGAGTGCATCAGCTGAGCTATGTTTAAATGTGTCCAAATGTTTTGCATTTAATCTTTCTGCAAACTCTCCCTCTCTCTTTATCCTTATTCTCCTCCCTCTTTCTTTCATCTGCCTTGCTCTCTGTCCTTCACTCCGTTTCATCTCATCTCATACTCTCATTCTTTAAACCTTCTCAGCATTTCACAATGCAGCTTTCTGTGCAGGATGAGAGAACTAATGGCTTTTCTACAAAGACCCTTATGACCTGCACTAAAAGAAATATCACAACTGAGATCTTTTTAATATCTCAGTTGTGTCTCACTAGAGTACAGAGCCCTTAAGGTCACATGGTGATGGAAAAAAATATGATGTGGGTGGAAAAAGTAGCTCGCAAAACTATTGTGTTCACCCGAGAAACTTCTCTCTTAAAACATTTGTTTACTCAGAAAACGATTGCGTTCTTCCGATAAACTCTGCGTTTCCCCGATAAACTTTGCGTTCCCCCGGTAAACTTTGCGTTCCCCCCGATAAACTCTGCGTTCCCCCGATAAACTCTGCGTTCCCCCCGATAAACTCGGCGTTTCCCCGATAAACTCTGCGTTCCCCCGATAAACTCTGCGTTCCCCCGATAAACTCTGCGTTCCCCCCGATAAACTCTGCGTTCCCCCCGATAAACTTTGCGTTCCCCCGATAAACTCTGCGTTCCCCCCGATAAACTGTGTTCCCCCGATAAACTTTGCGTTCCCCCCGATAAACTCTGTTCCCCCGATAAACTCTGTGTTCCCCCCGATAAACTCTGCGATCCAACTCTGTGTTCCCCCGATAAACTCTGCGTTCCCCCGATAAACTTTGCGTTCCCCCCGATAAACTCGGCGTTTCCCCGATAAACTCTGCGTTCCCCCCCGATAAACTCTGCGTTCCCCCGATAAACTCTGCGTTCCCCCGATAAACTTTGCGTTCCCCCCGATAAACTCTGCGTTCCCCCCGATAAACTTTGCGTTCCCCCGATAAACTCTGCGTTCCCCCCGATAAACTGTGTTCCCCCGATAAACTTTGCGTTCCCCCCGATAAACTCTGTTCCCCCGATAAACTCTGTGTTCCCCCCGATAAACTCTGCGATCCAACTCTGTGTTCCCCCGATAAACTCTGCGTTCCCCCGATAAACTCTGCGTTCCCCCGATAAACTCTGCGTTCCCCCGATAAACTCTGCGTTCCCCCGATAAACTCTGTGTTCCCCCCGATAAACTCTGCGTTCCCCCCGATAAACTTTGCGTTCCCCCGATAAACTCTGCGTTCCCCCCGATAAACTGTGTTCCCCCGATAAACTTTGCGTTCCCCCCGATAAACTCTGTTCCCCCGATAAACTCTGTGTTCCCCCCCATAAACTCTGCGATCCAACTCTGTGTTCCCCCGATAAACTCTGCGTTCCCCCGATAAACTCTGCGTTTCCCCGATAAACTTTGCGTTCCCCCGATAAACTTTGCGTTCCCCCCGATAAACTTTGCGTTCCCCCGATAAACTCTGCGTTCCCCCCGATAAACTGTGTTCCCCCGATAAACTCTGCGTTTCCCCGATAAACTTTGCGTTCCCCCGGTAAACTTTGCGTTCCCCCGATAAACTTTGCATTCCCCCCGATAAACTCTGCGTTCCCCCGATAAACTCTGCGTTCCCCCCGATAAACTGTGTTCCCCCGATAAACTCTGCGTTTCCCCGATAAACTTTGCGTTCCCCCGGTAAACTTTGCGTTCCCCCCGATAAACTCTGCGTTCCCCCGATAAACTCTGCGTTCCCCCCCGATAAACTCTGCGTTCCCCCGATAAACTCTGCGTTCCCCCGATAAACTCGGCGTTTCCCCGATAAACTCTGCGTTCCCCCGATAAACTCTGCTTTCCCCCGATAAACTGTGTTCCCCCGATAAACTTTGCGTTCCCCCCGATAAACTCTGCGATCCAACTCTGTGTTCCCCCGATAAACTCTGCGTTCCCCCGATAAACTCTGCGTTTCCCCGATAAACTCTGCGTTTCCCCGATAAACTCTGCGTTCCCCCGATAAACTCTGCGTTCCCCCCCGATAAACTCTGCGTTCCCCCGATAAACTCTGCGTTCCCCCGATAAACTTTGCGTTCCCCCCGATAAACTCTGCGTTCCCCCCGATAAACTTTGCGTTCCCCCGATAAACTCTGCGTTCCCCCCGATAAACTGTGTTCCCCCGATAAACTTTGCGTTCCCCCCGATAAACTCTGTTCCCCCGATAAACTCTGTGTTCCCCCCGATAAACTCTGCGATCCAACTCTGTGTCCCCCCGATAAACTCTGCGTTCCCCCCGATAAACTCTGCGTTCCCCCCGATAAACTTTGCGTTCCCCCGATAAACTCTGCGTTCCCCCCGATAAACTCTGTTCCCCCGATAAACTCTGTGTTCCCCCCGATAAACTCTGCGATCCAACTCTGTGTTCCCCCGATAAACTCTGCGTTCCCCCGATAAACTCTGCGTTTCCCCGATAAACTCTGCGTTCCCCCGATAAACTCTGCGTTTCCCCGATAAACTTTGCGTTCCCCCGATAAATTTGCGTTCCCCCGATAAACTTTGCGTTCCCCCCGATAAACTTTGCGTTCCCCCGATAAACTCTGCGTTCCCCCGATAAACTTTGCATTCCCCCCGATAAACTCTGCGTTCCCCCCGATAAACTGTGTTCCCCCGATAAACTTTGCGTTCCCCCCGATAAACTCTGTTCCCCCGATAAACTCTGCGTTCCCCCTGATAAACTCTGCGATCAAACTCTGCGTTCCCCCGATAAACTCTGCGTTTCCCCGATAAACTCTGCGTTCCCCCCGATAAACTGTGTTCCCCCGATAAACTGTGTTCCCCCGATAAACTTTGCGTTCCCCCCGATAAACTCTGTTCCCCCGATAAACTCTGCGTTCCCCCCGATAAACTCTGCGATCCAACTCTGTGTTGCCCCGATAAACTCTGCGTTCCCCCCGATAAACTCTGTGTTCCCCCGATAAACTCTGCGTTTCCCCGATAAACTCTGCGTTCCCCCGATAAACTCTGCGTTTTCCCGATAAACTTTGCGTTCCCCCGATAAACTCTGCGTTTCCCCGATAAACTTTGCGTTTCCCCGATAAACTTTGCATTCCCCGATAAACTCTGTGTTCCCCCGATAAATTCTGCAATCCAACTCTGTGTTCCCCCGATAAACTTTGCTTTCCTCCGATAAACTCTGTTCCCCCGATAAACTCTGCGTTCCCCTGATAAACTCTGCGATCCAACTCTGTTCCCCCGATAAACTCTGAGTTCCCCCGATAAACTCTGCGTTCCCCCCGATAAATTCTGCGTTCCCCCCGATAAACTCTGCGTTTCCCCGATAAACTTTGCGTTCCCCCGATAAACTCTGCAATCCAACTCTGTGTTCCCCCGATAAACTTTGCTTTCCTCCGATAAACTCTGTGTTCCCCTAATAAACTTTGCGTTTCCCCGATAAACTTTGCTTTCCTCCGATAAACTCTGTTCCCCTAATAAACTTTGCATTCCCCCTGATAAACTGTGTTCCCCCGATAAACTTTGCGTTCCCCCCGATAAACTGTGTTCCCCCGATAAACTTTGCGTTCCCCCCAATAAACTCTGCGTTCCCCCGATAAACTGTGTTCCCCCGATAAACTTTGCATTCCCCCCGATAAACTCCGCGTTCCCCCCGATAAACTCTGCGATCCAACTCTGTTCCCCCGATAAACTCTGCGTTCCCCCCGATAAACTCTGCGATCCAACTCTGTGTTCCCCCGATAAACTCTGCGTTCCCCCGATAAACTCTGCGTTTTCCCGATAAACTCTGCGTTTCCCCGATAAACTTTACGTTCCCCCGATAAACTCTGCGTTTCCCCGATAAACTTTGCGTTCCCCCGATAAACTCTGCGTTCCCCCGATAAACTTTGCGTTCCCCCGATAAACTCTGCGTTTCCCCGATAAACTTTACGTTCCCCCGATAAACTCTGCGTTTCCCCGATAAACTCTGCGTTCCCCCGATAAACTTTGCGTTCCCCCGATAAATTTTGCATTCCCCGATAAACTCTGTGTTCCCCCGATAAACTCTGCTTTCCTCCGATAAACTCTGTTCCCCCTAATAAACTCTGCTTTCCCCCGATAAACTCTGCGTTCCCCTGATAAACTCTGCGATCCAACTCTGTTCCCCCGATAAACTCTGCGTTCTACCCGATAAACTCTGCGTTCCCCCCGATAAACTCTGCGTTCCCCCCAATAAACTTTGCATTCCCCGATAAACTCTGCGTTTCCCTGATAAACTTTGCATTCCTCCCGATAAACTCTGTGTTCCCCTAATAAACTTTGCGTTTCCCCGATAAACTTTGCGCTCCCCCGATAAACTCTGCGTTCCCCCGATAAACTTTGAGTTTCCACGATAAACTTTGCATTCCTCTGCACAAACTCTGCATTCCTCTACCTTAGGTCTTAAAAAAACGCCGCCGCTGGATTTTCAGCGCCGCTGCAAAATCTTCACATGATCAGTAATATCACGACATTCACTTACACACTGTAAAAGCACAACAGCCAACGTCATCCTGAAATTGTTTTCTGAAATTCTTGACTAAGTTAAGTGCATGAAATCCTCCCTTAGCCTCTCATTATTCAGGACATGTAGGCCATAAGGTTAGGCTACGTTTCAGGCGATTACAAGCCCGAAGACAAGTCTGCAGTCCATACGTTCTGAACATTACGGCTACATTAGCCCCGTTTACATGCACAATTTTGTCATTCCGATTAAAATCATTCCAATTGAAAGATTCGGTGGACAGTTTACATGAGACATTATCTAAACCGATCACGTGCTGACTTTCAATCGGAATCATTTTGTGACATGCGCGCACAGTTTGTCTGCCGCATCAGATTCGTAATGTTGCCAGTTATAGTAACTGCGACGTTCGTGGATCAATAGGCTAGTTCTGTGTTCGTAATTTTTATATTTATTTATCATTTTTGATGTTATCGTTATCGATCCGATAAGAAAATTTGACCGATATATTCAAGCCGATAGATAATGTATTATTTCCTTCAGCTGAGACACTTCAGACGCGCTGTCCGCCATGATGGTTTTGAATCTCTTCAAATATGATTGGAATCACTTCGAAAAGGAAAATACAGTTATGTGCAACATATGCAGCGCAAGTCTGACATATAAACTACATACAATTATAATGAGAACACGGCTGTAAACGAACGTTGTGTTTCAGCGCGTTTGTTGAGGGAAGAGCGCGTCCACGGAGTTACACCTTCATGACAAGCATAGTTAAGTTCGCTTGTGCATTCGCAGCCTTTTGTGCCGTTGTAAGTTGTAATATTATATTTATTCTGTGTATATACGATTAATCTCATATAGGATGCGTTTGGTTGATTTAATTAACGATGCAGTAAAGCGCTTCATTGTACCGGTCTTTAGCTTCAGCGCGCGCAGTTCAAACAGAAATGCACATCATTAATAACTACTGGGACTGTCATAACACTGTAATGAGAACATTTTTGTAATAAAACGTTGTGAATTCTCTGGGTTTAGTTGTGTTTCAGCTGTCGTGGGAAGAGCGCGTCCACAACGCATTCTGACCAGCACAGTCAAGTTCGCTTGTGCATTCGCGTCATTTTAAGCATATATAAGTGGTAATATTAAGTTTATCATATATGGTTTGATTAAAATAATTTCCTTATTGTCCGTGCGGAGGCTATTTCATGCATGGCACATGCATTTTGATTCTTTATATGCAGCCTAAGTAATGCTGTCCAATAACCTTTGTTAATGTTAGTAATAAAATGTTTGTGTTAATTAACAGTCCATTCACAGTGCATTACCTAATGTCAACAGACACAACTTTGGATCTGAAAATGTTGAGATTACCATGAACTAAGATTAATAAATCCTGTAGAAGTATTGTTCATTCATTGTTGGTTAACTAATGCTAACAAGTAAGTTGGCCATAGGAGTGTAAAATTAATTTGAAACATTAAAGAATCTAACACCGGTTCAAACTAGGCTACTGTACTGTATATGTTTGATTCATGCTGAAGTGTTTGGGACATGGCTTTTAACGGTGAGCCTTTTGTTTTTGTAATCAGGCTCTCAAAGTTTATCAAAATTTGGATTTAGATTTATCGGCCAATATATCGGTTATCGGCTTTCAAATATAAAGAATTATCGGTTATCGGTATTGGCCAAAATTTTCATATCGGTGCATCCCTAAATTCAAAGTACGTGCTGCAGTAATCATGCCTTGAACCTGTTGATGGTATGTAATATTTGTATGTCTCAAAATGTACATTTCTATCCACAAAACTTGCCAGAAGTCATGATTTAAGGGGTTATTTAAAAAAAAATTCTTCCGGAGGTGCATGCCCCGGACCCCCTCCGGCACATAACAGCACCGCTGCTGGAAATATTTCTAGGGGAAACACACTATTGACTCACTTGTGTCCGTTATACTTCTCACAAGAAATTTTAGGAGAAACATTTGAGGCAAAGTTGATCCTTTATCAAAACATAAATGCATTAGAATCTCCTGAACTATAAAAGAGCAACTTTTGAGCTGGTTTTCATTCAGTAATTAAATATGAGCCTGATACTTTAATGACTTTAATAAAAGTGTCCTTATTGGCGCATTAGCCGGAGTAACATGTTTTTTAGTTGTCTGTGGGCAATCGAGCCCTGAAACCAGAATCAAAACAACACATTTGCCTCTCTCCGTCTTTCCTCCATGTCCTTCTGTTTCATCTGAGTCACAAGTTCTTCGGCTTTCATTTCCAATGTGAAAAAAAAAAACAGATTAGCGCCGCTTCCAGAGAGCGATGGATGCTTGTGAACAGAAGTTGATTGTCTTCAGGGGCCTTAGGACTTTCGAGACAGCTTGAAAAGGGGACAGAAGTTCACTTCATGAAAGCCAAAACACAGACGTTGTAGCTTGAGGAATCTTTAATTGTTTGAAGGGGGAAAAAATCATTCTGTCGGGGATCCGAAACAAACCTGTGACTTTCCCTTAGCAACAGATCAAATCCTCAGAGAGTTTATTTGGTTATATTTTAGCAGTTTGAATCAGAAGCGACTGTCAGATGGCACAGTTTCAGAGAAGAAAAGCAGTGCTAATTTTGTTTCAGACGTATGAAACAGCATTCACAACACATTTTCCTTCTATTGTGTGAGAAACCGAATGCGCAGCATGAAATGATGTAGGTCAGGAGTCGATTCCATCCTTTGGGATTTGATTGGATTGCGTTTGCATGACTATAATTGTATTACTGTTATTGCAAGGTACATCTGTATTGATATTCCTCTTGTACAGACCTCATTCGAACTGTTTTGTGTATAATTTCAGCTTGTTATTCTGTATTTGGTTTTGATAAACTGTTTACATGGTTAAAGTCTGAAAATCAACCGACTCTGTTGACATCATTATAATAGTTGCATAATGATTTGATCTTGAATTGATGGTTGATCTTCTCTTTCTTTAATCTATTTAACCATCTTTTACACTTACTCTAAACTTTAACACTACACTTTTGCTGCCTTGCAAGCACTTTCTTCAGAAAATGCAAATCTACGCTGAAAAAAAGGATGTAGAAACATTTTTTACTCTTTTTGACAAACAATTACAAGAAAAAGTATATAACACGTTGAATTCTTCTTTTTCTTCTTCTTCCGCTTTTGAGTCTATGGCAGCCCATCGAACCGTATGGTAAAAAGTTATGAAATTTGGCACACTGATAGAGGACACACTGAACATTAACCACAGCAATTTTGGAGTCTCTAACTCAGTCCCTCTAGCGCCACCAACTGTCTAAATTTGCATTCATGTTTATGCTAATAACTTTTGAACCGTAAGGGCTAGAAACAAAATTATTTTCCCTCCCATTCCTTGGTGATTTGATTGTACCCTTAAGACCATGCCAACAAAACAAAAAAATTATGGAATTTAAGTTTATTCGTCAAACCGTCCTTGAATAACGCAAAGAAATTTGACGAAGAGCACACCAAAAATGAACGTGAGGCTATATCTCTGCAACACTTTAGCGTATTCAGACCAAACTTGGTGTGTGTTATGACAACCATGACCTGAGGCGACCTGCACAGTTTCAGCGCAGTGCCACCTAGTGGTCAGGAGATATGCTTCTAAATTCTGAACAGTTTGGTCCAAAATGCTGCGGCCTCTTAACAGGGACTAGAAAGAGGGAAAGTATTACTCCAGTTTCGATTAGTTTGCATTGGCTTCCTATTGAGTTTCGAATTGGGTTTAAGGTATTATTGTTTGTGTACAAGTCCCTGGTAGGCTTGGCACCATCTTACCTGTCTGATTTTCTATCCTACCATCAGACCAATAACAACTTTGTTGTTGACGCACTTGAAACTCAAGGGGGATCGTGCATTTTCGGTGGCAGCACCCAAATTGTGGAATAATTTGCCATTGTATATATGATCTGCCACTTCTCTTCAGGTTTTTAAATAATTGCTTATGCATCTTGTTAAAACGGCTTATGGGCTTGAGTAATTTGCTGTATACTACTTTACTATGAATTTAATTGTTGGGTAAATTTGTGTTTTGTTTTATTCTGTTATTTGTTTTATGTTTCTATTTCATTTTTGTGCAATACTTTGGCAGACTCTGTCGTTATGAAACGTGCTATATAAATCAATAAAACTAAACTAAACAGTTTGGCCAAAAATTTAAAAAACGGGTCTCTTTAGATTTGGTGCCGCATGCCAAGTTGAACGATACCCAATTTTCCCTTGTCAGCCATTTTGGCTATCGACCATTTTGAATTTAGTCGTAAAATGCTATATTTTCCGAGCACATTGGCGTATCGTTACGAAACTCGGTATGTGGCATCAGCACCATGCTCTGAAAGTGCTCAAAAAGTTTCAAAACAGCGCCACCTTGTGGTCAAAAATGTAAAAATATTTAATTAATTTTGCCTATTGTAATAAAAACTGGTCTTAATAGATTCCTTGAGTAATGCCGAGAACATAGATACCAATCAAATTTGAGTCAGATCACCTTTAGACCATGTGGAAAAAAGTTATGGATTTCGTCTCGATAGACAAAACCATTTTTGTATAGCACATCAACGAATTTGATGACATAAAGCCAAACTGCATCTGAGGCTGTATCTCTGGAAATATTTAACATATTGACACCAAATTTGGTGCGTGTAATTGCCACCCAACACTGACCACACCAGATCAATTTGGTGTCAGCGCCACCTATTGGTCAAAAGCAGTTATATTGCATTGAAAGTGATTGTATTTATCGGCTTTCAACTATTTTGCTTAAAATCACTGATTTTTGCAGTTGGTCTGATGTTCGCTGCCTTGATTTTTAGCACCTCATTCTAGCTCCTTAGTTATATTTTTGAACTTGAAACCATTTTTTTACAGTGTAGTAGATATTACTGAATCTACATTTCCAGGTAAAGAAAAACGTGTGGAGTTTTACAGGTCTGCCGGAGCGGCTCTCATTAGCAGAAGCGGCGCTGCGCCGCCATCAAGCGTCCTGGGGGTCTGACCGCATTGATCCGAGCCAGAAATACTCGCATCATTACCGAAACGGCAGCTCCTACATAACCTGCAATTTATGCGTAAAAGGTTTTGAAGCAGGATCGAGTGGCACTTCAGACAGATGAAAAGAGCAGCTTTGCTTCTTTCTCACTCCATGATGGAGGAATATTACACTTCTGTATATCACGTGAGCTTCAACATGATGTACAAGACCCAGATATCATGATATACTACTTTTGGGGCATAACTGTTCAATTTGCTTCATATTTTCCTCCGATTCTGCTTTAGAGCTGATCTTTTTGTTTTGTAGGACTTCTCAAGTTAAAAGCAGTGGCTCTCTGGCCACCCATTGAGTCGATTTATTTATTCATACGCAGAGCCAAGAGCTGTCAGAGAGAAGCGTAGCCCTGTTGATGAGAAGTTATTCCTCTGAAGCATCCCTTCACGCTGTATCTCCACTCTCTTAGGAGCGTATTAGAGCCCAGAAACGCAGAAAAACTCGTGCGCAACACTCCCCTCGGGAGGTCATTGATTCGATCACATTTATATTCAGGCAGGCTGATGGACTAACGTATGCCACCCAGAAACAATATTAACGCATGAATAAATTTTTCCAGACATTTTAAATTGTAATTTTTCATTTCCGTGCGGAGCTGCCGGCAGCGGTCGTTCCGGTGAGGGTTTACAGTTGTGGATGAGGCAGGGAGAGACGAATGGCGAGCGGGAAAAGCGTTTCCTTTCATGTCTCTTATAAAGGAGCCTCTGTGTGCCGTGACATTCCTCATAATGTGATTCATTACCGACTCCGGCACATGCACCGAGTGAATGCAGAATCCCAGATCCTTCTCCTGAGCATCTTCCTGTCATCCCATCACCCGCCTGCTGGCTGTTCCAGGTCACATTATAAAGCCATAACCATAATTCTCATTATTCTTCCTCAGTGATGACTGTCATTTTCATTTTTATGTATTAAAGTAAAAAAAAAAAAGAGATAATATGATAATGATAATAATCAATTTATTTTACTTATAATATATACATTTGTAAAATGTAATTAATTAAATGTAATGTTATTTTTTGTATTGATAATTCTAATTAATAATTCTAAATTAAGTTTAATCAATAATCTGTTTTACATATAATGTTTTAATAATAATTCTACTTAATAATTCAATATAAATTTATTTAATTGATAATACATTAATTTTACATATAATAATGTTTTATTATTAATAATTCTACTTAATAATTCTAAATTAAATGCAATTAATCATCAATTTAATTTACATATAATATTTTAACAATTCTACTTAATAGTTCTAAAAAAAATTTTTAATAATTTAATTTATTTTACATATAATAATATTTCAATAATAATAATTCAACTTAATAATGCTAAATTAAATGTAATTAATAATCTATTTATGATTTTACAAATAATAATGTTTTAATAATTCTACTTAATAAGTCTGAATTAAATTTAATAATAATAAGTTTATTTTACATATAATAATGCTTTATTAATAATAATTCTACTTAATAGTTCTAAAATAAATGTAATTAATAATCAATTTATTTTACATATAATAATGTTTTATTAATAATATCTACTTAATAATTATAAATTAAATTTAATTAATAATCAGTTTATTTTACATATAATAATGTTTTATTAATAATAATTATACGTAATAATTCTAAATGAAATGTCATTAATAATCAGTTTATTTGACATATAATAATGTTTTATTATTAATAATTCTACTTAATAATTCTAAATTAAATGCAATTAATAATCAATTTAATTTACATATAATATTTGAACAATTCTACTTAATAGTTCTAAAAAAAATTTTTAATAATTTAATTTATTTTACATATAATAATATTTCAATAATAATAATTCAACTTAATAATGCTAAATTAAATGTAATTAATAATCTATTTATGATTTTACAAATAATAATGTTTTAATAATTCTACTTAATAAGTCTGAATTAAATTTAATAATAAGAAGTTTATTTTACATATAATAATGCTTTATTAATAATAATTCTACTTAATAGTTCTAAAATAAATGTAATTAATAATCAATTTATTTTACATATAATAATATTTTATTAATATTAATTATACGTAATAATTCTAAATTAAATGTCATTAATAATCAGTTTATTTTACATATAATAATGTTTTATTAATAATAATTATACGTAATAATTCTAAATTAAATGTCATTAATAATCAGTTTATTTTACATATAATAATGTTTTATTAATAATAATTATACGTAATAATTCTAAATTAAATGTAATTAATAATCTATTTCTTTTACATATAATAATGTTGTATTAATACTTCTAAATTCAATTGACTTAATGATTATGTATTTTACATATAATAGTGTTTTATTAATAATAATTCTACTTAATAATTAATTTTTTTCTTCTTTTTTTTTGCACTACAGTGCAAAATATAATTTCTTATGTCTTTCTCTTGGTTATGAAGTGAAATGTGACCTGGACACACTTGTTTTCTGTTTATGTAAGGCCATTTCACCATTGTTACGTTTACGCATTTCATCAAAAGTGAAACGCTTGCATCCACAAGAGGCTCACCTCACATTAAAGTTTGCATTTTTCTCAGTTCATGCATTCCCTTGGAATCAAACCCTTCACGTTGCCGAGCCATGCCCTGGTGTTATCAGACATCAAATGATTAGTATTTACTTATGCATATTGGTATTGTTTTAAATTGTACCTGAGGTGTGAAGTGTGATTGTGCCGCTGGAGGGTTTGGTCATTATGGCAGCTGTTTCATGTGTGTTCAAGGTGACTTTCACACCTCACCTCACCGTGTTCAAGCGTAGCACTCCTGCCGTCTGTGGCCCGCTCACTCTTAAACCCACACGCACTACACAGTCATTCAGTTGAAGAGATGTTAGAGTAATAGAGCTCGTGAAACAAAGAGCTTGGATGTCGTGTTTAGGCCGTTTTCTGAAGAGTTAGATCTGCTGCAAAATTGCATAAATGAAGCGTAAATGAATCCGGCTCCATGTGTGATGAGTCTTCAGCCTCATTAATCAGAGAGTTGTATGTTTTTTGTGTGACTTCTCTCTGAAACTTTATGAGGAAGTGCTGTTTTAAAATCTTCTGCTGCTTATCCGATTGTGATTATTGAAATATAAAAGTTAGTTCACCAAACTGTGTGTGTGTGTAAGAGTGATGCATTCTTTCTGATGAAGGCAGATGAGTGATGTTTCATAATGATGAACAGATGGCTTGAGAGGAGAAGGAAACATACCATCGTGTCTGGAAGCGTTATGATGAGGAGACGAGAGGGATGGAGGCTTGTTGAGGAGAGTCTCATGGGTTGAGCTGAGGAGCAGGTGATGGATTGTGGGATGGCAGACCTGTCTCTCTCTCCTTCTCTCTCTCTCTCTCTCTCTACTCTGTCTCTCTCTCTCTCTGGTCTCTCTCTCTCTCTCATCTGTCTCTCTCTGCTCATCTCTGTCTCTCTCGTCTCTCTCTCTCTCTCTCTCTCTCTGTCTCTCTCTGTCTCTTCTCTCTCTCTCTCTGTCTCTCTGTCTCTCCTCTCTCTCTCTCTCTCTCTCTCTTCTCTCTTCTCTCTTCTCTCGTCTCTCTCTCTCTCTCTCTCTCTCTCTGTCTCTCTCTCTCTGTCTCTCTCTCTCTGTCTCTCTGTCTCTCTCTTCTCTCTCTCTCTTCTCTCTCTGTCTCTCTCTCTCTCTCTCTCTCTCTGTCTCTCTCTGTCTCTCTCTTCTCTCTCTCTCTCTCTCTGTCTCTCTGTCTCTCTCTCTCTCTCTCTCTCTCTCTGTCTCTCTCTCTCTCTCTCTCTCTCTCTCTCTCTGTCTCTCTCTCTCTCTCTCTCTCTCTGTCTCTCTCTGTCTCTCTCTCTCTCTCTCTGTCCTCTCTGTCTCTCTCTCTCTCTCTCTCTCTCTCTCTCTCTCTCTCTCTCTCTCTCTGTCTCTCTCTGTCTCTCTCTCTCTCTCTCTCTCTCTCTCTGTCTCTCTGTCTCTCTCTCTCTCTCTCTCTCTCTGTCTCTCTCTCTCTCTCTCTCTCTCTCTCTCTCTCTCTCTCTCTCTCTGTCTCTCTCTCTCTGTCTCTCTCTGTCTCTCTCTCTCTCTCTCTCTCTCTCTTCTCTCTCTCTCTCTCTCTCTCTCTCTCTGCCCAGGCGGTGTCGAGTCTCTTCTGCATGTTTGAGGTGATTGTGTGTTGGACTGGCTTCAGTTTGATGCACACAGGACATTATCAGAAAGTGTCATAAAAGTTTCTTAAATATGATTTCTGCACTATATTCTTATATATTACTATAAATTTGATACAAAGACATAGGGCTGGATGCAAACATAAATATAATTGTGATTTTTCCTGATAAAAATTGATTTGTGATTAAACAAAAAAAAAGTACTGCACAATTTGGCCAAAATTGTATGATCATATTTCAATGGCTATATAATAATAATTATTATAATATTATATATGAATATATTACCATTATGTGTGTGGTGTACTGTATGTATGTGTGTATATATATATATATATATATATATATCATTATCATTATTACTAAATAAAAAATACTAAAAAACAAAACAAGAAATATTGCTATTTAATAATAATAATAATTTTATTTTACATTGCAACTTTAAAATTACAATTCTAATATTTATGGCTGTCTTAATTTCTTAATTTCGATTTTGGTTTTATTTCAATTAATCATGCAACCCTACAAAGACTGCCAAAACTGATATTTGTTTATTAAGAAAGTAATTTTTTACATTTATTTATTTATTTTTATTTAGTAAACTTTTGTCTCTTTTAATAAACTTTTGCACTTTATATATATATATATTTGAGTTAGTTTTTTTCCAAGATAGTCCGCTTTAGATATTTTACTAACTATAAGTAACTTTGCAACTACATGTCAACTAGCAGTCATTAGAGTATTAGTAGACTGTTAGGGTTAGTAGATTAAGTTGACATGTTTACTTACAGTTAGTAATGTCTGTTATCAGATATTAAACAGACAGTCTACTAATACTCTAGTGACTGATAGTTGACGTGTAGTTGCAGAGTTACTTATAGTTAGTAGAATGTCTAACGTGGAACATCGAAATATAGTGTTACTATAAATTAATTTCATAAAGAACAGGTAAACACAACTGCGTTCACATGAACGTGATACTGTGCTGATTATAAGCGTTGACAGAACTTCTGGATGTGTGTGTGTGTGTGTGTTAATGAAGCACTCGGACTTTAATGCTGCGTAACTTCAGAAATGCTAAAGAGCTCACGGGTCATTTAACAGCAGTGTGTGTGTCGTCTGGAAGAGGAGGAGAGGGTCGTCTCCTCTAATCGGCTGTCTGGGCACCAGCTGTGGTCACATGGTCAGTCACATGACATTTGATCCCTCTCTAGTCCAGATGAGAAGAAGGGAAGAGCAGAATCTCTCTTTCTCTTTAAGAGTCTTTAATCTCTGTACGTTCTCCGTTCGCTCAGTAAATCTCAGAAGGAGTGTGTGTGTGTGTGTGTGTGTTCTCTGTAAAATCTGCTGATTTTTTTCAGCACAAGGTCTTCGAGTCCCACCGCAACGATAAAGAGAAATGATCCCATGAAAACACACTACAATCATAAGTAAAATATTATTGCTCAGCGGTTGCTCTTTCACACATCAGTCAAAACTCAGGAGACTAATGTTGTCAAAATACATTTATATATGCTTTATAGAAAGTATATATAAATGTATTTCAATAATTTGCACCAAATATACATGTATCGGCATATATATTATTTGTTATATATTTTGTTTGGCATTTTAAATGTGTAAAATTATATAATGTATAAGGTATACAAAATATTTTAAAGAAAAATATAATAATAAAGCTCTATTAATAAAATATATATGATAATAAAAATGTATATATTATATTATTATATATTATAAAGATGATATATATATATATAATATGCCACTGGATAGTGCATTGCATTATGTTTTCATCGACTTACAGGTTATAAAGTTTAGTGGCCAAATTTGGCCAAAATCTCATGTTATTAAAGACAAAGTGCTTCACACAGGCTATTTAGGACAGTAATTGGCTGTGATTCAATGACAATGCTAGACTAAGACACTCTTCTCTGCCCTTCAACTACATAAAATATTAATCTTTACATTTATAGTGATTCTTGAGTAAAGAAAACGCTGTACTTATTCAGAGAACCAGTGCTTTATTTACCATTGCATTGCAAACAAGCAGAGACGCTCCATAATATGTGCAGCACTTCAATCACAATAGAGGCGGGGGCGGAGTTATGAGGTTTGACTGACAGTTTGAGGAGCCAATGGAGTTGCAAGGTTTAGTCACGAGCTCTTTTCATTGGCTAAATATTTGCAGAACCCACAGACGTAAAGGGTGACTGAAAGTAATGATTTATGATTTATGATTACGACATTTGGAGATAAGAGACTCTCTTAGAGAAACTCTACAGGACACTAGAGTGAGATTATATGGACATGAAGTTGAAATGTGATTTGTGTTTTATCACCTTCATGTTTTTGTGCATTGAAACACTCTTTTCTCAGGGCATCTGCACTCAGGGTTATTTTTAATCTGCAGCAGCTGCAACATTTCACAAGCAAGAGCGAAATTTGTGTCAACAGTTATTTACAGAGACAGTAAACAGACACGGATCTAATCGACAGGCTAACGGTGTGTGTGTGTGTGTGTGTGTGTGTGTGTGTGCTGAAGGAGTTCCCGTCTCTGGTGAACGGGACAGGTTTGTGTTTCGGGCTCTCGGGTGGCAGGGCTATTCCAGGGTCCGGCTTTGGGTTTCATCTTTGTAATGTGGGAATACCAAGGAGGGCGTGTTGTCTCCGGTGCGTCTAAATCTGATGCTGTGAGACGCCGCCGCTCTCTGGAGTTTTCTCAGCTATTTTCACCTCCGCTCTGAGCCGACAGACATGAAGACACGTCTGACTGTGTCCAAACACCGTTACTGTGCAGCAGATACAAACAGAGCTCAGGTTTACGCTTTAACGCTCATATGCCACGTGAGGATCGTTTCCCCCTAACATGTTTCCCTTAAATGAGCCCTTTTTTACATGCATTTTAACTTATAATGTTAGTCAAGGACCAAAAGCAACTATAAATCTCTCTATTTTACACTCTTGCATTATTGTGACAGTAACAAACCCCAATGTTCAAGAGTTTCCCTTAAATGTCTGTCATTGTATTATTATTATTTAGCTAGTTAGTTTACTTCAAACTGTTGATATGTTAATGAGCTCATGATTGGGATGTTATAATCATGATCACTGAATGAGTTTGTTTATATATTTTATGTATTAAATATATAATGTATAATGTAATGTATTAATTATTGTAGAAATCTTTATTATATTTATATATTTTTTTTATTTATTTAATATTTATCATATTTTCTTAATATTTTGTATGACTTAAATTCTATCAAGGTCATACAAAATATTACTAAAATATAATATAAAAGTAATTTATTCATATACATGATAAAATGTTATGCATTTTATTATATATATATATATATATATATATACAGTGGTATTTGATAAGTATTTGTAAGTATTTGATACACTGCCGATTTTGCAGGTTTGCCCACTTACAAAGCATGTAGAGGCCTGTAATTTTTATCATAGGTACTCTTCAACTGTGAGAGACGGAATCTAAAACAAAAATCCAGAAAATCACATTGTATGATTTTTAAGTAATTAATTTGCATTTTATTGCATGACATAAATATTTGATACATCAGAAAAGCAGAACTTAATATTTGGTACAGAAACCTTTGTTTGCAATTACAGAGCTCATACGTTTCCTGTAGTTCTTGACCAGGTTTGCACACACTGCAGCAGGGATTTTGGCCCACTCCTCCATACAGACCTTCTCCAGATCCTTCAGGTTTCGGGGCTGTCGCTGGGCAATATGGACTTTCAGCTCCCTCCAAAGATTTTCTATTGGGTTCAGGTCTGGAGACTGGCTAGGCCACTCCAGGACCTTGAGATGCTTCTTACGGAGCCACTCCTTAGTTGCCCTGGCTGTGTGTTTCGGGTCGTTGTCATGCTGGAAGACCCAGCCACGACCCATCTTCAATGCTCTTACTGAGGGAAGGAGGTTGTCGGCCAAGATCTCGCGATACATGGCCCTATCCATCCTCCCCTCAATACGGTGCAGTCGTCCTGTCCCCTTTGCAGAAAAGCATCCCCAAAGAATGATGTTTCCACCTCCATGCTTCACGGTTGGGATGGTGTTCTTGGGGTTGTACTCATCCTTCTTCTTCCTCCAAACACGGCGAGTGGAGTTTAGACCAAAAAGCTCTATTTTTGTCTCATCAGACCACATGACCTTCTCCCATTCCTCCTCTGGATCATCCAGATGGTCATTGGCAAACTTCAGACGGGCCTGGACATGCGCTGGCTTGAGCAGGGGGACCTTGCGTGCGCTGCAGGATTTTAATCCATGACGGTGTAGTGTGTTACTAATGTTTTTTTTTTGAGACTGTGGTCCCAGCTCTCTTCAGGTCATTGACCAGGTCCTGCCGTGTAGTTCTGGGCTGATCCCTCACCTTCCTCATGATCATTGATGCCCCACGAGGTGAGATCTTGCATGGTGCCCCAGACCGAGGGAGATTGACCGTCATCTTGAACTTCTTCCATTTTCTAATAATTGCGCCAACAGTTGTTGCCTTCTCACCAAGCTGCTTGCCTGTTGTCCTGTAGCTCATCCCAGCCTTGTGCAGGTCTACAATTTTATCCCTGATGTCCTTACACAGCTCTCTGGTCTTGGCCATTGTGGAGAGGTTGGAGTCAGTTTGATTGAGTGTGTGGACAGGTGTCTTTTATACAGGTAACGAGTTCAAACAGGTGCAGTTAATACAGGTAATGAGTGGAGAACAGGAGGGCTTCTTAAAGAAAAACTAACAGGTCTGTGAGAGCCGGAATTCTTACTGGTTGGTAGGTGATCAAATACTTATGTCATGCAATAAAATGTATATAAAATATATATATTTATTCTATAATCTTTACTAAATATATATATACAAATATTATAAAAATATAAAAAACATAATAAAAATATAACAAATATATAATAATAATAAATAAAAAAGATATAATAATAAAAAGGAGTAATTCAATAAAAATAAAGAAAATTAATAGTTTAATTTAGAATAAAATTTTAGAATTCAATATATATATATATATATATATAATGTAATGTAATGTATCCTATATATATATATATATATATATTTATATACTGATCAGGCACAACATTATGACCACTGACAGGTGAAGTGAACAACACTGATTATCTCTTCATCATGGCACCTGTTAGTGGGTGGGATATATTAGGCAGTAAGTGAACATTTTGTCCTCAAAGTTGATGTGTTAGAAGCAGGAAAAATGGACAAGCGTAAGGATTTGAGCGAGTTTGACAAGGGCCAAATTATGATGACTAGACGACTGGGTCAGAGCATCTCCAAAACTGCAGCTCTTGTGGGGTGTTCCCGGTCTGCAGTGCTCAGTATCTATCAAAAGTGCTCCAAGGAAGGATCAGGGATGAACCGGCGGCAGGGTCATGGGTGGCCAAGGCTCATTGATGCACGTGGGGAGCGAAGACTGGCCCGTGTGGTCCAATCAAACAGACGAGCTACTGTAGCTCAAATTGCTCAAGAAGTTAATGCTGGTTCGGATAGAAAGGTGTCAGAATACACAGTGCATCGCAGTTTGTTGCCTATGGGGCTGCATAGCCGCAGACCAGTCAGGGTGCCCATGCTGACCCGTCCACCGCCCAAAGCGCCAACAGTGGGCACATGAGCATCAGAACTGGACCACGGAGCAATGGAAGAAGGTGGCCTGGTCTGATGAATCACGTTTTCTTTTACATCATGTGGATGGCCGGGTGCGTCGCTTAACTGGGGAACACATGGCACCAGGATGCACTATGGGAAGAAGGCAAGAAACCAACAAAATATTAGGAAGGTCATAATGTTATGCCTGATCGGTGTATACAAACCCGATTCCAAAAAAGTTGGGACACTGTACAAATTGTGAATAAAAACAGAATGCAATGATGTGGAAGTTTCAAATTTCAATATTTTATTCAGAATACAGCATAGATGACATATCAAATGTTTAAACTGAGAAAATGTATCATTTTAAGGGAAAAATAAGTTGATTTTAAATTTCATGGCATCAACACATCTCAAAAAAGTTGGGACAAGGCCATGTTTACCACTGTGTGGCATCCCCTCTTCTTTTTATAACCGTCTGCAAACGTCTGGGGACTGAGGAGACAAGTTGCTCAAGTTTAGGAATAGGAATGTTGTCCCATTCTTGTCTAATACAGGCTTCTAGTTGCTCAACTGTCTTAGGTCTTCTTTGTCGCATCTTCCTCTTTATGATGCGCCAAATGTTTTCTATGGGTGAAAGATCTGGACTGCAGGCTGGCCATTTCAGTACCCGGATCCTTCTTCTACGCAACCATGATGTTGTAATTGATGCAGTATGTGGTCTGGCATTGTCATGTTGGAAAATGCAAGGTCTTCCCTGAAAGGGACGACGTCTGGATGGGAGCATATGTTGTTCTAGAACTTGGATATACCTTTCAGCATTGATGGTGCCTTTCCAGATGTGTAAGCTGCCCATGCCACACGCACTCATGCAACCCCATACCATCAGAGATGCAGGCTTCTGAACTGAGCTCTGATAACAACTTGGGTTGTCCTTGTCCTCTTTAGTCCGGATGACATGGCGTCCCAGTTTTCCAAAAAGAACTTCAAATTTTGATTCGTCTGACCACAGAACAGTTTTCCACTTTTCCACAGTCCATTTTAAATGAGCCTTGGCCCAGAGAAAACGCCTGCGCTTCTGGATCATGTTTAGATATGGCTTCTTTTTTGACCTATAGAGTTTTAGCCGGCAACGGCGAATGGCACGGTGGATTGTGTTCACCGACAATGTTTTCTGGAAGTATTCCTGAGCCCATGTTGTGATTTCCATTACAGTAGCATTCCTGTATGTGATGCAGTGCCGTCTAAGGGCCTGAAGATCACGGGCATCCAGTATGGTTTTCCGGCCTTGACCCTTACGCACAGAGATTGCTCCAGATTCTCTGAATCTTTGGATGATATTATGCACTGTAGATGATGATAACTTCAAACTCTTTGCAATTTTTCTCTGAGAAACTCCTTTCTGATATTGCTCCACTATTTTTCGCCGCAGCATTGGGGGAATTGGTGATCCTCTGCCCATCTTGACTTCTGAGAGACACTGCCACTCTGAGAGGCTCTTTTTATACCCAATCATGTTGCCAATTGACCTAATAAGTTGCAAATTGGTCCTCCAGCTGTTCCTTACATGTACATTTAACTTTTCCGGCCTCTTATTGCTACCTGTCCCAACTTTTTTGGAATGTGTAGCTCTCATGAAATCCAAAATGAGCCAATATTTGGCATGACATTTCAAAATGTCTCACTTTCAACATTTGATATGTTATGTATATTCTATTGTGAATAAAATATAAGTTTATGAGATTTGTAAATTATTGCATTCCTTTTTTATTCACAATTTGTACAGTGTCCCAACTTTTTTGGAATCGGGTTTGTATATATGTTTGGTGTGATTAATATAATTATATGAGACTGTTAATGTTTTCTGGACAGATATTATTGCTGTCGCAGTGATCAGGTGACGTTTCATGTCTTATGTTTAATGCGTTTGTGAGTTGTGTGTGAGCTGGGACTGAACGTGAGAGTGACGTTTGTTCTCACAGAGAATATGAAGATCACATTTTGCATCTTGTTCAAGCACCAATTAAGCACACACACCCGTCGGAGGCCCTAAAGTGTGATATTTCACAGAAAACGCGTGAAATCTTGCAGTCAAGGTTAAAATTACACCCGTCTCAGTGCTGTGGGTTCTGTCTGAGATCTCTGGCTCCTTCTGCTCTTCACCTGTGTTAGAAGCCCAGGAAATATATTCAGATTCATCAGATGCATATTTCATACCATACAGATTTCGCTTGGCTGGATTTTCATGATTTAGATCTGTTCACTTCATGCTGTGAGTGTAATATTTTCAGAGAAGTATTCATTCAGAAACACTGTTGTTAATGTCTGAGTGTGTTTGTATTAGATCACATGTTGCACAAACTTCACAACGAACTACACTTTTCTCATGCAAGTTCTCGAGTGTTTTTAAGCATTTGGTGAAACTCGTCCTCAGTGGGACTGTCAAACACCAGACATGAGCTGCTCCGTCTCTTTCCTCCTGTTCATTCCTGCTCCGGTCTGTTTGTAGGGAAGCTAATAAACCTCTTCTTGTTTTAGGCTCAATACTCCGGGATCAGATTGCAGTAATTGATATTCTAAAGCGATTTAAACACGCCTCGAGCAAACTCTGCTTTATTAAAGCGGCGACTAGCAGAACTTTTCTTGATTATCCAAGCAGAATTTTTAAAGGTGGTTCAACTCAGCGGGGGACAGACCAGCAGAGCAGCTCTTATGAAATATACTTCATAATTAATTATCTCTGAAAGCAAAAACATCAGTTTATGGATATTTATTTCCATTTCTTATCAAGTTTGCGCTTCCTCCGTCAGTCATTTATCAACATTTTCTTGTGCAGCTTTTCTTGTTAAGATTATAATTATTTTTTTCAATGATTATATTAAATATTTTTTAATTAAATTAAAATATTTTATAAAACTTTTTATAATTTGTTCAATGATTAATTATATATTATTTATTAATTTGTAGTATATGTTTTATATTTAGTATATATATCATTTTAAGAATAAATATAATTTAGTTTGAATTAAAATACTGTAAAGGTATTGTAAAGATAACATTTTATCATATATTTTCAACACACACACACACACACACATATATACAGTATATATATATATATATATATACAATATTTTAATTCAAAAATAATTATATATATATACTATTTTATTTAAAATAACTTTTTAAGATATAAATTCAATAAATAATAAAAATTTGAATTTTATTTGAATTAAAATATTGTAAAGATTTTCCAAAGGAGTTTGCATTTAAATTAAGTCTTTAGGTTGAGCATTAGCATTAACATATTACACAGTGAATAGCAGTGTGTTTTATTATAGTCCATATTTCAGCTATAAGTAAAATCATCTGTCACTGGCCTGATCGCTGCACTTTTATTTCAGCATCATCAGCGGTTCTGAACAGAGGCGTCCGTATGCCCAACGCCTTCATTCGCATTATTTCAGGAACAAATAAACCTGATTTATGGTGCTTGTTCTCAGAGGATCTTTGGTGATTTGCTGATCTGCTCTGAGGACAAAAACAGCTGAATCTCAATTTGCCAGAGATTTCTGCCTCATCTCATGCACTCCGAACTATTCAGACCAGAATTTTATATATGCACTATATTGCCAAAAGTACTGGGACACCCCTCCAAATCATTGAGTTCAGGCGTTCAATCACTTCCATGGCCACAGGTGTATAAATCAAGCACTAGGCGCATGCAGACGCTTCTACAAACATTTGTGAAAGAATGGGTCGCTCTCAGGAGCTCAGTGAACTCAAGCGTGGTACCGTGATAGGTTGCCGCCTGTGCAATAAGTCCATTCGTGAACTTTCCTCACTACTAAATATTCCACGCTCAACTGTTAGTGGTATTATAACAAAGTGGAAGCAATTGGGAACAAC